>CAEFZX010000638.1:0-27805 GCA_903066825.1 Alfaro cultratus | reverse complement strand
ATATATTATATAGATATATATATCTATATATATCTATATATATATAGATATATATATATATAGATATATATATATATCTATATATATATATATCTATATATATATATATATATATGTATAAGGTCGCCTTCACAACACAAGAAGGAAAACATTATCCTAACTATTTTAAAGTATTTACAATAAGGTTAATAAATTAATTTACAACTCGCCGCCAACTCTGATCCCCTCTGTTCGCTCGGCACAAATCTCGCACGCATCTTTGCTGCATCTGCAGTTACCAGAGGTTTTATATTTAGCACAGCGTCTCTGTACCTCACACTGCCTCCCATTGAACCCGCCTCATTTTTAATTTCTGAATGCTTAATTCATCACCTGCCTTGATGGATGCAGCTACACCTTCATTTTCCCTCTAATTGTGACAAAACTAGGAAGAAATGACTTTACTTGTCCTTTGCACACTAAATATAAATTGTTTTTATATATATATATATATAAACTTACATTTTAGGAAAATGCTATTTAGAGGGACTCGACATGTCTCATTGAGAGGTGATGAGTAATTGATCATAACACCTGATTTAATACCAGCAGTCTATTGGACACCTGATTTAATATTCAAAATGTGTCCTTAGACTGCCAAAAATATAAAGGTTACGTGAAAATTCTGGTATGTTAAAGAATATTACAGAAATATTTATAGAAATAAGGAGTTGGGTTTGGAGGCTGGTTCTAGACAAAATTTACCACAGGGGCCAGTGTAGTCAGTGGGGCCACTTAATAATAATAACTTAAAAAAAAGCAATATTGCCACTTGTTTCTCCAGAGATACAACTTGCAAGCTTACCCTGATCTAGCAGATGGAAAGACTGATCCTATCTCAATACAACAGCTAGAAGTGCAGCAATATAATTTTTAATAAAGTAAAATTGTGAAGGTTAAATAAATCTACCACTAAATATTAACGCAAGAAATTTATTCAGTATAATTTCTTCAGGACCCCGTTAGGCCCCCGTCTAGAACCGCCCCTGGGCTGCAGGTCTGGGTCTGGTGCATTTTTGGTTAGCATGTTTTTCCTTCATGGATAGGAAGTCAGGTTGTCCAAACTGGTAAACCACATTAAAAAAATAAAATAGTGAAATAATACACTTAACACTGGATTCATAAAATTCATTTCTAAGCAAAAATACACAGAAAGCCCTAACAAACTTTTTTAATGTAGGAAATATTTCTGTATTTATTTACTGTTAATCTCTTAGTGCGATTTGTTCTTTAAATGGTCCTTTATATTATTTTGCCTGATGCTATTATATAATAAATAAAGTTTAATCCAAATGCAATATGCTAAGCAAATAATCAAACCATAATAATCTACTAAAAGCACAAAAACAAAACCTTAATCAATCATAGCAAAATGCTCTGTACCGTTTTGGCCTCAGGAGATGATTGGGGCATGAAGAGACGCTGATGTCTGGTTCTTTAGGTTCTGACGGGTCCATTCTGTCTGATATCATACAGCACACTGCGCCACGATGGACACATTTTGACACATTTTTTTAAATTGCCTGTATCCATCCTCACTGACATCGTTCAGCCTGGAATGGGCGTCTTTCCGCTCACGTTTGTACTTTTGAAAGCGTTTCTTCTTCTAAGGACATGGAATCGACTGCAGACCTCTTGCTAACATTAGCCTGGTACCTAAAATAAGCATTTTACCAAATTTTTGATTTGGCTATCAAAAATTAATGTTATAGATTAATATGCTATTAATCTATAATATTAATAGTATAGATTCTCCACATGCTATTGACTGCATTTTAGTTCACCTTGGCATTGTTGCTCATTTTCACCATCAGAATGATGGGTTCCAACTCACACACGCTTTGGCAGGCCCCTTTTAAATTTCTTCAGAAAATTTCTAGTTATGGTTTTAGCATAACTCTTAATGTTTTTATTAAATAAGATGTAACTCAGATATTTTTTTTTTAACATCTCTAAAACTAATATAAAACAGCCACATGTGTTTAGGATGTGTTTATGTGAACTACTCTCTTCTGCAAAGCACCTTTTTGTCTTTATTTTTCTTTCTGTCTTTCACTTTTTCTTTTTTTTTCTGTCTGTCTGACTATCAAGAGCTTTTAGGTCTACTTTAACATAACATTTTCTGAAACCTCAGGTGTCTGGTATTTAATGAATCAACGCAGCAGTTAATTGCTGTTCAAACACACCTCCTCTAACGCCTCCAGCTCTGAAATGATTGTATTTAAAATGTAATCATGACCTCCCAAATGACTCCTGAGAGCAGCAACTGAAAGAAAACGGATGATATTCTGTAAGGATTTTATGCAGCGATGCTTAGCATGCAGTCAGACTGCCACTAATAGGATTTAAATCATATTCATTTGGTAGAATTACCCATTTGATCTCCAGACCTAAATCAAGTTGAGAATATGTGGCAAGTTTTGGAGATTTAAATTCATACACACAGTCTCCATCCAATCTGTTGAGCTTGAGCTATGCTGGAAAGTTAAAAGCCAGCAGACATACACAAAAGAACTTGCAGCTGTTCTTGAAGAAGCGTTTCTACAAGGTATCTGCTGCTCTGTGATGGGCCATCAAATAAAACACCAACAAAATAATCATAGTTGTCTTTCGCGACTCACTGTAAGCCAACAGAAATAGTTGAATTGACTGAACAGAAGTAAAGAGGATTAGAATAAAGGATTTTGTCATTCTTCAGGACAAAACGGCATGAAATGACATGCAGAGAGAAAAAAAAAGTTAAGACCGTGCGACTTCACACCAAGGACTCTCTGCTTTTTGCACCAACTGCTTCCAAGTCTGGATTTTGTTATACACTCGGTTGTCCGCAGCTTCCTTTGTCCCTTTAGATATCTGCCCATCTCTAATCCCAGTTATTGTGCTTTCAAATTGAAAAATAGTAATCGCATACGACTATAGAAGATAAGATTTGTGCACTTGTTACCAAAAGCAGACGACGAGACCAGCAGCAGCGGCGGCTGTGGAAGGCTTTTTTTGGTGTGCCTCGTCAAGATGTCGGTGCAGAAAGTCACAGCGTTGGAAACACCAGAGCAGCAGAGCACTCCTCTGTTAAAAGAGCAAAGTAGAGCAACGAGTGGTTTTCTCAAGAGAACATGTTTTCACTCTTCTCCCAGGGGGCAAGAGTTTAATAATAATAATAACAGTCAGTTTTTCTTTCTTTTCTTTTTTTTGGTTGATCCTCTTCTGTTGGCTCAGTTCCTCTTTTTGTCCACAGAGAAATGCATCTGTTTGCTGCGACATGAGACACAGATATTATTACTCAGGTTTCCCGCCGACATTTTTGGATGGGCTCCAGCTGCCATGTATTCAGAGGTTTATTTTTGTTTGCCTTCCTACAAATTGTTTTACAATCGGTTTCAAACGCTGAGAAATTCGGTAAACCTCGCAGTAGTTAGAGTTCAGCATTTATCTGAAAGTGATCATTGCTCCTCCCGATGGATTAGAAGCTGTTGTCAGGCTGCGTTTGTGACCTTTTTGCTGATTTTCATGCAGAGTTGAAAGACATTAATCTTCTCTGACTTTCACACTATGGCGTGTCACATAACTCCCCCAAATAGCACATCAAACATCATTTCTGTAGCTTTGTAATCTGCAAACAACGGCACGTCAAATACCTGGGAACTTGTCCTCATGTGTTAGTGTCATACAAAATGTTTGGATAGGAAACAAAACTGCTGTTAATTAGACCCGAGCAGCGAAGCGCTGCGAAGGCCTATTGTAATTGTACTGTTTCTTCTTTTTATTATGCTCCTGTCAAATTTCTAGGCTTTTTGGAGGCTTTATCATATTCAAAAACTCACCAAAGTTGGCGGACGTGTCAAGTCCGTGTGAAAATTATGTATTTTAAGGTCATCGCAAAAATCGCAACCGAAACGGCTCAACAGCGCCACCTGGCAACTTTCAAAATACCATCTGCATTGACCTTACTTCATCGTAGAGACATGAAATTTGGTACACTTGTAGAGCTCCCCAAGACGCAGAAAATTCAATTAATGTCATAGTGAAGGTCAAACAGGAAGTCGGCCATTTTGGATTGAAGTTCCCATTTTGATCCCATTTTGGCCGTTTACAGCCTTCGCATTTGATCGAACTCCTCCTAGGGATTTCAATTGATCGGCTTCAAATTTGGTCAGTTTGTTCATAAGGTATAGCCGGTTAAAAATGATCAAAACGGTGAGTTTTTGAGCATGCTGAAGGGGCGTTACCAGGGGTCAAAGTTCACCTACTGTCCATGAAACACAAAACTGTTATAACTCTTACAGAAAAACTCACAGAGGCACCAAACTTTCAGTGATTAATCATCTTCCAGTGCCCTACAATACCCAATGGCCAAATGATGACATCACTTAAGCCACGCCCCCTGAGAACAGGAAGTGTCATGTTTTACTGTGAACCGTCTCTATCAGACCCCTTAGCTCTGATCAATATGAAACTGTGTCCAGAGACAGAAGACATGTTGATTTAGCCAGCAATAGTATCTCAGGGAGGAAGCAGAGGAGATTGATCTTTTCACAGATTATCTGTCTCATAACAAACTGTCATGACACAGAAAAAATATTTTTTTATTAAAGTTATACGTATACTGCTGCTTGAACAAAATGCAACTACATAGCATTTTTGGAGAAGTCAGGATTGCTTCATATATATTTTGCATGTTGCCTGTGACCGTTGCTCATGGGGAGAGACATTTCAGTAATCTAAAACTAATTTTAAAAAGATTAAGCAACCTACTTGCATACTGTATGTAGACTGCTGCATGATAAATTCACAAGCAGTAAATACTGCTCAAGATACTGTAACAGCAGGTGTGAAGGGGGGGCCCAATAAGAATTTTTGTCATGGGGCCCAAGATTCCTGGCGGCGCCCCTGGGTGTGAAAATGAGTTTTATACAGATTACATTAGCAGAAACACAGGAGGAAGCATCAATAAATTTTGATGCAACAACTATAAACAATATTTCAGGCTGAATTTGAAATATAAGAGGAGACACATGAAACCTATGAATTGTTTCACCAGGGAGTGAAGCTTTATTGAACTACATACACAACCAAGGACACATATGACCTAATATTTATGCAGTCAATTAAGTTACAGTTAAGTTACAACCATATGCCGTACCTTGAATATTTCTTTATCTACAGCAAGTCTTGTTAGTCGTCCATCTGCGGTTAAAACTCTAATCGCTGATGTGGATGATACTGTCACTGTCAGAGAAACGTATTATTCACAATAACATTCACAGATATAAAAGTAGACAAAACTTTGCAAAGTAAAAAAATTTCAATTTTGGCACATCACTGAAAAGTTTCAGCACAGAAAACCTGTAAAACAAAATCTTGTCTAAACTGTGATGACTGATTCTTTCTTTCTTTCCTTTTTTGCTTTTCTGCTGCCGGCCATCTTTTTTTCTGTGATGCCAGTCAGATGTTAGCAGTTTTCTGGATGTTAAGCTTTATTTTTATAAACTGACTCCAATCAGCTGCTTCAGTCATGGTTCTCTACCTGAGGCTCCGTCAGGTGTGCAGAGTCTTAAAGAAATATCAGGTTTTTTGACTCACTTAAGCAGCTTCCTGCTACCACCAACACTGAAGTATTTGCTGTCCTATACATTTTTTTTAATCAAGAGAAGATTTACTTTTCAACCTGAGTTCTCAAGATATTTACAAAAAATATATATTTACAAAAAATATATTTAAAAAAAAAAACACATTTAGCCTATACTACATAAAACGCCCCTATTCATAAAAGCTAAAAATGTTCCAAAATAGATCCCACTGTTTTTGTCTAAATCTGTATGACCCAGAAAAACAAAAATACAGCAGTAAATTACACAGTGAACACTTTCCCCTCCCGTCTTCTTGTTTATTTCCAGCAGCTCGGCTCGTCTTCGTCCAGCGTCTTCCTCCCTCAGTTCCTTTTGTGCTTCCTGAACAGGGCGTAAAGGACCTTCAAGGTGGCGGCGACGTCCTGAGAGACGATATCTGTCACAATATTCACAGGACAAACGTTACGTAATCAGCCAAGCCAAGTCGAAGCGGTGTGACTGTGACGACACTTTGTGGACATTAGCTAATAGCTCCTCTCACAATCCATTCAGGCAGGTCAACAGATCAGGAGGACAAGAAAAATCCATTAGGCAGAAATTTGATCTCTCTGTCCTTGGTGGGACTCAATAAGTGAATGAACGTGACATTAAGATTGACTCCATCGCTTGCTCATCTAATTATCGCGCACGGCATGCTCCTGCTTAAAGGCCTTTACTCCTGGAATTCCTCCTTTCATTACAGCAATTATGGCGTTAATTAAAAAGACAGCAAAAATTAATTAAATTAACTTCTACCTCTGGGCTTAGATTAATCGCCCCGTTCTTTACATGATCAGTTATAGTGCTGGGAATTTATTTTAAAGTTGAAAAGGCGCTGTGCATGTCCGGTGGAGAAGAGTACGGGCGAGTTCGACTGCCTTTAAGAGGGAAGCTGAAACTCAGCCAGAAGATAATCCAGTCGGTAACGGGTCTGCAGAGAGGAAAGGTTGACCTGTTTGATTATTGATGGATTCGTATCCATCGATACCAATTTCTGGATCAATACCAAATTGATCTGTTTGGTATTGATGGACTCAGGTCCCCATATATCGGTTGTTTTCCTTACTTCATTGTTCTCCTTGTTGCAGTGAAAAAAGTTACACAGCAACTGATTACATTTAACGCATGAGAGTAACCTGTAGTTTATATTGTCATGCAATATTTTTATGTTAATAAACACCCAGTACTATGAAAATATCCTAAATATTTTTCTAATATTCTAATGGTATTCTCTGCAACATTATTTGCTGCAGTGTTTTACTGTGCAACTACATTCAAAGCAATAAGAATGTTAGTTGATTCATTACGTTGCTGTATTATACAGTATTATGTGATACCATCCAAAGCCATGCAAATCGATTTAGTTTAATTTTTCTGTATCCTTCCCGAAGTTTCTCGCAATAGCTGGTAGGAATTTTGGCTGATTCCTCCAGACAGGTAAGAACTGAATTGTTCACACACACCTTTTCAGATCTGCTTAAAAATCTTCAGTAGGACTGAGATCTGAGTTTTGAAATGGCTACTCCAAAGTAGATATTAACTCAATATTTCCAAATGAGTGCCTCTGCAAACCGTAACTGTGCTTTTTGTGTTCCCTTTAGGCAGGGGTACTCAAGTCCGGTCCTCGAGAGCTACCATCCTGCAACTTTCAGATGCATCCCTGCTCCAACACACCTGAATCAAATGAATGGCTCGTTACCAGGCCTGTTCAGAGCTGATCCCCGTCTGTTGGAGTAAGGCTGCATCTAAAAGTTGCAGGACGGTGGCTCTCGAGGACTGGACTTGAGCACCCCTGCTTTAGAGCAATGGCTTCTTCCTCTCGGAGCGGCCTTTCAGCTTGTGTCGATGTGGATAATGAGTTTCACTGAACAGCTTCAGCCTGCAGTTCAAGGTACATTTCGCACCACAACACATTTATCTGTGAGACACAATAATTACCGACTTGTTTTTATACTTTACCGGATGAAAATTGTCCCCCAAAATGAACCGGAGTTATCGAGGTCCATAATTCCCTTTCTGATCTTTTGCCTGATATTTTTAAGATTTGCTCCATGATGCCACAAAGTGGAGGTTGAAATCCTCAGGTGCACTACCATTTAATTCAAATGTTGGGTTCACCAACATTAATCAGAAACTTAATAAGCTATAAAATTGCTTTCTGTGTGTTCCCAAATTATTTTCAGGCATATTTCTCCTCAATTTGAAGAAAAGTACAACATAATTATCTAAAAAATCTCAAATTTTTCTGCCGTTTTGCTAATAGAAATAATTCTGATAATCCAGTTTGACCAAAAACAGGAAATATTTTGTCCAATGTACTATAATGTCAAGTTTTGTCTTTTTATGCATTGCATGCTGTAAATTGGCTGAAAGCATCAAAAGGAGAAATATCTCTTTTTTTTGCTGGATGAACAACTCGTATTCAGAGGTTTATAATTGTATCATTAGTATATATTATATACAGTAATTTTCAAACTGGAGTTAAAAGAAACTAATTTTTTATAGTACACAGATAAACTCAACATTTTGAGCCTGATAACTGAGTTATATCCAGGATACCAGGGCTCATCAATATAGATTCCTCCTCCCAGGCAAACGCTCCTACAGCGCCGGGTTAAATCCCTTTTCCTATCAGAGGACATCAAGACAACATTGTCCCTTTGAGACTGTCTTTTCTGCTGCTCCTCTCTAAAGGAATGACGGTGGCCTGAGACTGTGAAAATCCTCTTCAGATATAAATACTAAGACACAAGCCACGCTCATTTATATTCCCTGAGCAATTTCATCTTTTCCCTGTGAAACACCGTCAATCCCTCCCTCCACTCCAGAGATTAAATCCTCCGTGGACAAAGCGTCCCGCCTGACACACAAACAGATTTTTAGCTTTTTCCATTTCAGCTGGATAAATGCTACTGATAGAGGAGATAATATGAATTAGTTTGACACTGCTGTCTTGAAGCAGGGGCGCTTTCAGCTATCTGACTCGGTTTGCAGTAATTTTACAGACAGTAGATTTTTCTGCCACCAGGCCAATAGTTTGTGCTGTGTTGTGATTGAGCCTTTTGCTCCTCTAGAAAGTGGCGTCATTTTCCTCACCTTGCGGGTCGATATTGGGCAGCTGCAGGCCAATATTGTCCAGGAGATCCAGGGCTAACGTCACATTATGAAGCTGCAGTCCAAATCAAAGCACAAAAAAAATACGACATAAATATCAAAGTGAGTTTAAATAATGGTAATTTACATTTAATGTAGTTTAAAACTTGTTTTATCTCCTTAAATACAAATTATGTTCAGATATGACATCAATATTTAATTTTGCAGCTGCAGCCACGTCTTGTGTTTTTGATATTAACTTTTAAAAATCCTCTTAACTCTTGGTAATAGGTGTGTGGAAAGTTTTTAACATATAACTACTAAACATCAGGCACAAAGATATATTCTTGATTGTTTTTAAATGATTGTTTATATCATTTTACCGACTATATGTCTGAGAGTAAAGATGTTAGCGGATGTCGTTACTCCAGTTAATTATTCATGAACCTGTCGTATTTTAGATAAAAGAGGTTTTACCTTCATAGGCCGCATCCTGTTGGCCCAATGTAAATTAAGATCAAAGACATTGGCACGGCATGAGTGCTTTATGATGTTAATTGCATAAATACATTTGATCAAAACATGCATCATAATAGGCACTTGTGCCCGGTTTTGAGTGGTCAGATAAGAAATTAGATACATAAAAGCAAAGGTATTTAGAAATCCTAGTAGAGTGAAGGACTTCATCGCACAACCGTTTATTTTAAATATAAAAAAATTCATGTTAAGATGTTGACATTTAATGAAAAGAAGACTTCAGACTTTAAAAATCACATATACCCCACCATCTCAGCGTCGTTAACAGGGGTCAGGTGGAAGTCAACCAGCGGGATGAAGAAGCCTTCCAGTTGACCAATCAGCAGCAGCAATATCACTCCATCAGCAAACTGGGACAGAAACACAGAGCTCTGGAAATCGTCCATAAGCACAGTGATAAAATCTCAGGAAAGCTAAACGTTGGGTCTATTTTTATTACTCGGCAGCCTGTAATAAACGAACCTGTTTGTCCATATCAGCCACCTGCAGACCCAGGGTTGCCATGTTCTGGTTGACGAAGTGTAAGATGGCCTGAAAGTGGAAGTTGAGAAGTAAGTGAGTAAGTAAAGGTGCTATCGCCAAAGCCATGCACTGTAGTGTGAGTGACAATAGGGGATTATGTAATCAGGCTCATAATAAAGTAGCATCTGTTATTGTGTGCAGCCAATAATAAATTGGTCAAACAGCTGAAAATTAACCAGAGAAGGAAAAGAGACACTTGGCTAAGTCGCTAAAGTTCACAAAGTTTGCTGTGTATTGCAGACTTCTGTTCAGGTCCCTCTTGAAAATGAGATCCAGATCTCAACGGGCTTTACCTGGTTAAATAAAGGAAATTAAAAAAAATAAAATAAAATGAAATGTTTGAGATCAGCACTCAACTAGATCCAATTAGGCTAAAAATAACAGAACATGTAAGCAACTTTGGTGTGGTTTTAGACCCAGACCTACAAAGCCAAAGGTGTAAAGTGGAAAAATTTGTTTCACTAGGTTAAGGCATATTTATGGTGCCTTCACTGGCGCATGTAAGAAAATTAATCAGAGCTTAACCAAAACCTGGTTGCCACAGTCCTGACCAGCACCAGGAAAATGGATCACACCACAGGACTGCACCCAGCCCTGTTAGTAAAAGGATAGATTTTTAAATGGTGTTATTGAACTACACAGAATGGTGTTGGACCTGAACGTCTCGTGGGAACCTTTTAGACACCTCAGGTCTTCAGAGACTTGTTAACTCAGTGCTGGTAGGACCGGTGCAGACAACATTTAGTTCCTAAGCTCCCCGGCTCTGGAACGAACTCCCTGTAAGCCCAAAGTCCAGAAACTATTGGATTCCTTAAATCAGGACTGGAAGCATAATTAGCTCTTACAAAACACTTCAAGGCCGGATTAAGGCGCCTTTTTTGCTGCCTCCCTGTGTTTTGTGAAAGGATCGATGCACCAAAGCGGGCAAATGTCAGACCACTTTTATCACAGCCCTGACTTGCCGGGTGAGGAGGTCACCGGCCACCGTCATTGGCTGACATCAACAGGGTAAGCCAGCTTTGTGGGTCAAGGAAATGACACTCAATTTGTCTAAATGTGCATTTTACTGTTTATTTCTTTTTATGTCATCTTTAAATTATTACAATTATTGCTTTGTTTATCTTTTTCTTGAACAGTTTTTAGCACTTTGAATTACCTTGTGTATGGATCATGCTGTGCTAATAAACATGCCTAGCCTTGTCTCGCCTAATCAACTGAGTGTAAGTAAAGCTAACATACCTATGATCACTGATGCACAGATTCACATGCATTGCTAATTGTGGAGCTAACTACAGCATTCTGCTTTAATTAGGTCATTTTACATTACGGATTCAAAAATCAACAGTCCATTAATTTCTCGTTGGCCTATTTTTGTGAAGATATATTAAATTGACTGGACTTTGTGTAGTTTAGATCTTCAACATGAGATAATCCCTAAATTAAATGTTACAGTGACAGGGCTGAGCAGACTTGTTCACTGTAGTGAAGGTTGAAGTGTGGACCACAAGCTCACAAAGTGTGAGATGTATTTTATGCATTAACTTTACAAATCTCTAAAGTTGATCATCAATGCCAGATTGTCTCCTCCTATCATCTATTTATATTTATTTATTTTTTTTACCTTCTTCACTGTGTTGACCTTGTTTTTTTTACCTTCCTCACTGTGTTGACCTTGTTTTTTTTACCTTCCTCACTGTGTTGACCTTGTTAGCCTCAAGCTTCAGCAGTTGCTCAATGGGATCTTCCCCTGGGTTGGTGAGACATCCAGAAAAATGTGTTAATGGCGTTTGGATGACATTCAAGATGTCACATCAGCTCAACCTCTGACCACTCTCACTCACTTTCAGGATAGCCGGAGGAGTCTGAGCCTGCATTGCTGCAGAAAAGGAAAATAAATGTGATATGACTTCTGTTTGTTTGTTGTTGTTTTTCTGTTTTTTTTTAAATGAAATCAAAGTAAGACACAAGCAAGATGCAGAGATCCACTCACCTGTCCTCTGTCAGGACTTCGGTCTGCACCTCAGATTTGATTCCGCTCCTGCTTACCTGGGTGAAAATGAAAAGTTAGCCAAAGCAGTGTGGGAATTTCACCAGGCAGGTCTGGGGCTGAAAAGACTTACTTCTACTATGACAACGTCAATCTTCACATTGGGTGGCAGATTTAGCTCAGGGTGGAAGGCTTTTGCCATGGCAACCAGCAGATGAATGGTAGCTAGGAGATCTTTGTTGTGGATGACTGACAGGAAAACAACAGAGAACAAAACAAAACAACAAAAAAACAACGTTCAGCTTGGACTGATGTGACAGATCTCAAAAACATACTGTGTGGCAACTAAGATAAACCAAAAGGACCTCGGACAAACAAAACAGAAGCACAACTAAAAAGGGTAATTTTGGAGAACGACATTCAGGGATGTTCTCAAAAACGGCTTCATGACTCACAGATGAGTGAAAACAGATACCTGTATCATTCCTATGCCCTGAAAACATGTCTGTTTGGTGTGTAAATGCATAAAATACAAAGAAATAACTGCATAGCTTTGAGCTTAACTGTAGTTAGCTTGTCAGTGAGCATATCAGCATATCACCTACTGGACTTTGGTTTTATTGCCAGGGTACTTTTTGAGGTAGGATGACAGCAATTAGCTAACTAACTAAAATTACTCACCTCACATCTGTTATGAGTATTAATACCTCATCTTTCTTTCTGAGAACCATGCCTTTAAGAAGAAAATACGAAACAAATAGACAGTAAACTGCACTTCACTAGACTTCAAAAAGGTAAACAACTGTTCTGTCTCCAGCTTTTGTGGGGGGAAATTGCAAAATAATGTTTGCTGAGGTATCAACCTGCTCTGGCTGCCAAGAAACCAGTCTGAATTCAAGCAACACTCAAACTAAAAGAGACCTGTCATTTTTAGGAGCTGCAATTTCCAAGACAAGTGTTACAGAAAAATCTGTGATCCATCATTTTCTGTGACCGCAGGGGGCGATAGAGTGCAAATACTGAGTACATTCTGATACAGCTGGGATTGTACGATTCAGGGCTCCTTTATTAGCCATTGACGGAGAAAATATAATGTAATTACTTTGTACTTGACCATCGCATTGAATCCCTATGTGCTGTCATTAAAATATGCAAACCAACTGTGGCCGTTTAATAAATCGGTAACAGATTAAGAAATGGCCAGATAATCCTGGCCAGAATAATCTGTGACTTTACTGCACAGGCCTGTAAATAATGTCAGAGTTTAAAACAACTATTTTTCAGAGTTCTACCATCTCATCACTGCAATCCGGGTGCATTTATAATAATATTTAACCCTCAAATAGCTAAAATCACACTGGTCACAGATTATTCTGGGCAGAATAATCACACTACCGCCCCCTGCGGTCACAGGAAATGATGGGTCACAGATTTTTCTGTAACACCTGGATTAAATTGAGAGTCACATCACTCTGCATCATCAGAAGGTCACGTCATCATAAAAAGAAGAAAAAATATGTGCACACAAATTTCACATTGAGATGATCATTTGCTTATAAAATCTGGGAAAATTTCCCATGTTTTCTTGGTCTTATTTTTCTCAAACCAACTCGATCTCCCTTTTTAAATTTCTTCCAGCTGGTGGGAGCTTAGATGGCACCCTCAAGCTAGCACCAAAGCCTGTTGTGAAATGAAGCTGAAGTCGGTGCCAGCAGGGGACATTTGTTCACTTGTTGCTTTCTGTTGCCGAATCCAAGTCGAGCTGCGTTGACTCACGTTTGACGTCCCATTTGATCGGGCAGCTGTCCTCCACGCCCAGCATCTTGTCCAGCTCTTTCATGACGGCTTCCAGCTTACGGAGCTGAGAGGAGCTGGTCAGCGCTATCTCCTCCACGTCTAACTTCACGTTGCCTAATCTGGCTGCCGAAACCAGGAAGACATTATTTATGAGCTCGGGGTTAAGCTTCTGGGACTGCCCGTTTCATTTGTTCTCGATCCGGTTATTGAAATCACGACTGAGTGATTTAATGGGACATCAAGCGTGTTATAGCTCACCCAGCAGGTGATGAAGGACGAGTCCATCGTACAGATCCTCCTCCAGACTCTCTATCACGATGTGCTCTGCTTTCAAAGTCTTATTGATCCAGTCCACCAAGGCCTCTCAGGACACAATTAATCACACAGTCAGAAACATCAAACGCCTCATCTTCTCACAAACGTTTTTCTTTTACCAATGCAGCAGATGAAAAAAAACAAAGAAAAAAAGATAACAGCATGAGAGCCTAGCTGCTTTTTTAAATGAGCTTTGTCTATTCTCAGAGACGAAATGAGAATGAAGTGGACAGATATGGAAAAATCTGCTGTTTCATTCGCATTTTGTTTCTGATTTGAGGGTTTATTTATAACATTATGTGCCTGAAACACTTAAGTTGCTATTTCTATCTGCGACAAAGGGTTTTAAACTGCGATCCGTCAGACTCCCCACTGAGACAGTCTGATCTGTCTCCTGTCACCTCTTATAATTATGTTCATTAAACTTTCACTAAGTCTTCCCCCTCTCCCTCTTATCAGGTATAATTGATGTTCGGTACCATACATTCATATGCAAAAGTGCATATATATTCATATTTATATTCATATGCAAAAGTGCATATATTTATATGCATATATTTATATTTGTAGTGTTTCAGTTAAAACACTACAAAGCTCTGCTCTAATGGTACAGTTGCAAAAAATTCATAACCTTTAAACTTTGCCATATTTTGTCATTTTACAACCACAAAATCCAATGCATGTTAATGAGATTTTATGAAATAGGTTAACAAGAAAAAGTGAAGTGAAAAAAAAACCCAGTGTATGACTTTTTTTACGTTAAAAAAAATTCTGAAAAGTACGGCATCCATTTGCGTTAGCTTGTGTAGTTTTTAATCTCAA
The DNA here is from genome assembly GCA_903066825.1 of Alfaro cultratus. NCBI lineage: Eukaryota > Metazoa > Chordata > Actinopteri > Cyprinodontiformes > Poeciliidae > Alfaro > Alfaro cultratus. The sequence continues at coordinate 13,087 of CAEFZX010000638.1, read as the reverse complement.
GTTAGAAAACCGTTTTGATAACTTTTACTTCCAATTCACACGTGTCGCTCTGTCACATGAAATCTCAATGAAATAAAAATGTGTCAAAGTTTGAGGTTGTTACATAATGAAATTCTCGTGCAAGGAAATATGTATCAGAGATAAGTCTTTTCATCGACAGAAAATAAAATAAATGATCTTCTACCTGCTTTAGGTTTTCAAGCTTGGGGTCTTTCAAGGATGTCGGCTGGATGAGCTTCCGCTTCTCTCCTGTGCAGAAGTGAAGACGTTTGATTAAATTACTTTCAGTAATCTTTTTTATATTGTCAGGAATCATTTTTGGCTGATAAAATACACCTAAATGCTTTATGGATAATGGATCAAAAGGACCAAACGGACTGTGACTCCTGAAAATCATCTCTCGACTCCACAGGGCTTTTATTTTCCCTTTCAGCCTTTTAATCTCGGCCAACTTTTCCTATCAGCACCACTGTTTTCACATGCAGTCAGGAGTTGCTGTGAGGGTCAAAACATCTTCTCATAAAACCATTAAGGTATGAAAAAGGAACAAGATGGAAAACGTATCATATAGGGAGTCACATGTTAACTTCAGAAGGCTGTGGAAATGCTCTTAAATTTGTACTTATTGAGACATAAAAATGTATTCATGCCACCCTTCACAGTTAACCCGTGACAAAGAAGTAGAAAAAATTTAACTTTTCAGTTATGTATCATTATCTCATACTGAGAAATATAGAAAAATTACACTTTTAGTTTCATCTATGTGGATTTTTCACTCACCTGAATTTTTTGATGTTTTGCTGAAAATGTTTCAGGAAACTCCAGTTTGTGATTCTAAAGCAATAAAATATAATACCTACAGTATATTTTGAAATGATTTAATAATAATGTTTAAATTGTTTATTAGTATTGTTTTACTCAGATTTTTTTAATGGCATGTCTTCATCTATTTTCATGCTATGACCACTAAAATAAAAAATATATATATATATAAAAAAAAAAAAAGCAGGACCTTTTTACCTCAGTTTAGTCTCAACGCAATAACTAAAGTTTATATATGTCTCCAGTACTGAACAAGTATGAGGATGAAGGCTGGTTAAATATTTGAAACACAACAAATCCGGAATCAGTTTGAAGGAAAATGGCCAGAAATGTCAGGTGGGTATCTGAAAACGATTCAACCTACCACTTCATTTAAGACACACATACCCTGAAAAGACTCCACCTCCAGGGCTTCCTCCTTCCTGTGGTACTCGAAAGCGGCAGCGGGCTCCATCTCCCCTCCTCTGGATGGCTCGGTCACTTTGCTGATCTGTGGGCAAGAATCTGCAGAGGAGCCAGAATCTCTCAAACTCCGTCTGAGGAAGAGCTGAACATGCAAACGGCAGCAGAATGAAGAAACACTTCTTATCAGGCGTGTTGGAAGGAAGAAAGAACTGCAACATTTGTTACATTTTCAGGTGCTGCTGTTCGTTTTCACTTCACTTTGTCAAACAAAACAAACCCTTTGAAAAAACAGTTCTTCCCCTTGCCTGTGGTGGCGCTGCACTAAGAACACTGAGAATCACTGAAAGAAATGACAGGAAACCCTCAAAACAAGACATTATTAAACAAAGTTGGAGTAGCGTTGGTTGTAGTACTTCTCTTTTGACATTGGTAAAAGACCGTAGCCTTTTCTCCCACTAGTGTTTGGTTTTGGTTGTATTTACCCAGAATACCCTGTGCTGTAGTCCGCTTCCTGGTTTCAGAGCGCTCTCCGGTCCGCTCAGCATTCACATAGGGATTCGAACCACGCCAGAGTTCTCGCCAACCAAGACGAGACCGAGGTTTGTAGGAGGACCAGAGTTTGCTTTTTTGTTCTGTCCGCGTCAGAGTTTGATTGCGCATTCACACCTCCACAAATGAACTGAACTTTCTAGACAAACGAACGGTCTGTGAAGGACCTATCAGCGCATTATTCAATAACTCAAAGACTATTGCAAAACTACAAATCCGTGAGGATTTGATTTTTCTGTATGTCAATTAGTGTCTGTGTCGTCATGTCCGCCCTGATTGCTCCCAGCTATGTCTCGCGTTTTCTGATTACCTCTTGTGTATTTAATCCCACCTGTGTCTGTGTTCCCCCGTCAGATCCTCGTCTTAGGCGTCGCACATCTTGTTGTTTTGTTAAAATTTACTAGTGATTGAGCTCCTAGCCTTTTGCTCACCTGGACTTTTGTACTTGCTAGAAATATTCATTAAATCATCAAACTCAGTGGCTGCCTCACCTCTCTGCTTTTGGGTCCGAACCAACAGCAGCAAATCATGACAAAATCAACTCTCTGCACATGAAGTGACAAGTAAGTTGAGCAAGCCATTTATCCTAAAAGACTTGCAAATGTTCTTGTAAAAGTTTTATTCTCTTTCCATTCACAATGCTCCTGTACTTAGTGTTGGTCCGATGCAAAAGCCCTGATGAGATACGTTGAAGTTTGTGAATGAGGGGTGTGAAAACATTTGAGAGTCGGTCTAAAAGTTCCACTTGTGAAAGTCTTTCGCCGACAAACTGTGGACTTCTACCAAAAGGTCTGAAACAGGTAGTGGTTTCTTAAAAAAAAAAAGCAAACAAAATCTAATCAAAAACTCTTTACACCAAAATAGGAAATGTCAGGTTTGCTCACTTCCTTTTTGTCAGCAGCACACACAGCAGAGTTCTGGTGCCACGAAGCCCTGCAGGGTCGCATGGCTCTGCCTCTACCTCAGAATATTTTAAACCCCTACGGTTTCAGACACAAAGCACGGCGAACGCCCAAAGTCACACATCCTGACAAAACAGACATGACATGATGCATGTCGAGCTGTAGTTTCCTGGATCCGGAAAGAAGAAGGAAACCCTCCGTGAGCAACTTTTCTTCCCCCCACACCTCACATGTGTTTTATGTATGTGTGGCTTCTATTTCCTGAGGTTGACAGCAACTTTCAAACAAGGTCGTAAACATCAAGACTTTCTGAATAAGCTTACCTTCAGCTAGCTCCCTGAGAGCAACCACAACAAGACCGGGGGAGTTTCTGCTGAAATAATCCCTCTACAAGTCCTTAACTCCAAAAAAGAAACGTGTTAAAACCCGGGCTGCAGGAAGTTGGAGGGCTGCGCTACGATCTGAAAAGAGACACTAATGAGATCTGTGAGATCAACAGGCCCAACTGCAGATAACTGTCAAAGAAAAAACTCATTTGAGGGTCAAAAAGGAAGACAAGCACAACTGAGAGGATGTGGCATGAAGGAAGGTAGCACTTCCTCTTTCTTTTTTTGATACAGGCTTTGCAGCAGAGCGTTTCCACATGAGACTGTTTGTGTTCAGTGACACGATCTGTATTTGGGATTATGATAAACTCAAGTGCGTGTGAGGTGAAGAATATATGCACTGTTTGGAAATCTTTGCCTCGAGCAGCCTGGGGGATACGTGACTTTGTTGAGGCCTGAAGCGTTCAAACTTCTCTCTTTGTGATTGGCTGGCTCCGTTCGCTGACATCTGGAGTCCAGCCTCGTCAATTCTACGTCAAAAACGACTAAAAGAAGAAAAGAAAATCAGACCAAATGAAAACCGGATTGAAGCGTACAAAAATAAGTGGGAAAGAAAACCTGCGAGTGCTCGTTGCATTGTTGAGGGAAAAGGAAGGGGGGAAATACAGACCACCCATAAGGGAGACGAAAGGGCAATTTGGGAGCTGTGGAAGGTTACCATAGCAACAAAGGTATGAGACAAGAAAATAAAGGCCTGAAATAAATCCATAATATCTTTACTCTACCCAAATTGCAGGAATTACCTGTTCTCTCTCAAAAAGCCAAAGCAAATCTAACCTATCACACACATAAGGCATCAAATGAAATCCTGATTCAGTTTCATTCCAGGCTTTTATTTCCTCCTGATGGGCAAGATGAAGATGAGAGGGGGGGAGAAAAAAAAAGAAAAAAAGAAAAAACTTGCAGCTGGGAGGTGCAGTAAGATCTCCGTCTAGAATGACTCATCTATTCTCTCAATTATTCAGTTTGGTTAGAAAATGCCTGAGCAGACGTGCTGTTCGTTTCCAGCAGGTCTCCAGGTAGCACCGCGCGGCCGCAGCCACTGGAGGAGCACAGAGAGAGCGGTCCAGACCTCCGCCGAGACTCATTTAAAAGCCCGACGATGCCCCGGACCGGGGCTCTCCTGAGACGCAGGGAAGATGCTGCACTTAAGGTACATTGCAACATCAGCTTTTAAAGCTTAGAAAACTGAATATATAGGTCAGGTCAGTATCCTTCACTGTTTCTGCTACTTAGAAACATTTGGTAAAAAAAGATTCACTTTTTTACCAAAAAGCTAATCTTTAAAAAAAAAACAAAAAAAAAAACTTCATGCATTCATATGAATTTCACATGCGTTTTTTATCATGTGTGACTCATAAATCTGTTGGAGGGGAGAAATGTAATAACAAAAAATTGCCAATAGTCTGCTTCTGTAAGAGCTACGCTCTGTTTTTGATTCAGTTTTAAGGATTCGGTCATTTTGAGTTAAACCCCGGCATCAACTATGTTAGATCTGATGATTCAGAAATAAAGTTCAGGCAGGACTTCCTCGACATTTGCTTGACTTTAGCCAATATCGCAGTTTGCATAAAGGTTGTCAAAGATCAAAATAATGTCATTTTACAAAGGTATCAGTCTGGAGGAGGGTAGCAAAAAAAATCCACAGCAACACAGAAGATGCTGCAGAAGTTTCCAACAAGTTCTGGCTGCGTTTAGCGAGCTCGTATATTCAGCACATCCAGACTGAAGAATAAAGTCTTTTCTTCCTAAAGGAGCATCCAGGCCTGGGTAATGTCATCTAAAACGTCTCAACAAATCACGTTACGGTCGATTTGATGCGAATCGGTGCTTAACATCTCAAGATACTTACCCAAATATGGTTCTGGCAGTTTCCTGAACCAAATGCTTGGACAACCAAAATGTTGTCCAAGTCAACAAAAGAGCGACTTCATGGGAGGCGAGCTAAAAATCTGAAATCTGTGGAGACACAGGAAATGTTCTCACAGTCCCTCAGGAGTTTGGGCAAATATTACCATGTTAGCCTGAGGGATGCAGACTGGAAATGGAAATTAAATCCCAAAGTGTTTGTTTTAAAGGTGCTCCGTTTTTTGTTTTCAAACATGCTTCCTTTTGACATATCTGTTGTCATATTCAATAGTGCGGGACAAATATTGAGTTATTTTGAGAATGATTATCATTGCCTCATTTTCTTTCCTTCACAAAAACCTGAAATTTTAGCAGGAATGAGTACAATTTTAAGAACCAAAGTATTTTTTGTAATTGAAGGTACCTGTGGATTTTTTTATTTGGCATTGTTGTATAAAGCCGAGGCGAATGTTAGGGTGACATCTGCCTTGGCAAGACAGATGCTAATGAACAGCTAGCATCTATCTAGGAGGTATAGATTATCTTAGCTTAGAGAGGATATTTGCAAAATTGAGGCACCATATTATGTTGTTTCTAGTTTTCTGGAAAAAGCTTGTAAAACTTCAGAAACTAGAACAGAAAACAGTATCCAGTATTTACAGCGTTTGTGCTGAGAGCTGCACAGATAAACAGCATTAGCTTGTCTGACAGCATCTGCCAAGTCTAAATTATTGTGATTATGTTAGCATGACTAATTATTTAAGTAGAAAATTTCAAAATGAGGCATTCCCATATCCTCTGATGGCACAGAAACACATCTTTGTTGCATAAAGTCTCATCCTGACAAGTCTGTGGGTGCGAGAACTGAAAAGAAATGTAATTGGGTTTCTTTCTTTTTTTTTTTCTATTTTTGCTGCTTTAATGTGTGTTTTTATTTCTTCAAGTCAATTATGGTTTAGATATGTATTGCGTTCATCTTCGGTATAATTTTGGAGTTGAGTTTTCAACTCTGCATGTGTTTGTCAAAGGTTTGTAGCTTTTTCTTTACATCAAAATTATCTTATTGCTTTTATTAATTTAATTCATTTGAAATATTTTACATTTTTCAGGTGAACCTTATTTTGCAGTGTTTAACTCTGGTGTGTCGTACTGTTGCAGAAATAAGCAAAGCCTTGCCTTAATGATTCTGCCTGTGGCAGCAAATGTTTCTGTATAAATTGGCGTTAATGATGCTTTCAGCTTTACTTGGCAATCAGCTGTGAATTTTGTGCTTAAAAAAAATCTGGGTGATCCCTCAAGAGAATACACTTTAATGTATTTCGTGAGGAACTGATTCTTTCAGTCTCTTCTACAAGCCGCATATAGAGTCCATAAACGGTGAGAAACATCTTAATCTTCTTCATGTGTTTGTGTTCAAGACGAGTAGCAGTAGCCCGGCAGTGTTTGGTAGATAAAGCAAAAACTTTAACTGAAAATAATTACCAAGTCGTCGTCTTGAACAGATAAAGAGGTTTTTAACAGGAGAATCGTGTTTGTACTTATTTCAGAGAATCCTGGTGTCTCAGAGTCTGTTGGATTTTAATATAAATGTTAATTCCTACACATGTATCTTATCCCAAATACTTTTGGACCTAGGCAGTCATTTTGACCCCGTATATGTTACCAAGTCATAAAATTTTATCCAAAAGAGGAAAAAACAGGTCAACAAAAAAAAACAAGAAAAAAAAAAAACAGCTTTATAAGTTGATTTGCTTTGTTTGTACAATTTTTAATTAAATATGAGTTTTAAAGGACAGTTATTACATTCACATACTTTTACAACATACTTATCGGTACAAGTTTTGAACGGACTGCTTTGTATCTCGTACATCTCACAGAGTTAACGGCTTGAGTTTTGCATAGGCTAAGCAAATATAAGAAGAGCTAAAATATAACAAGCTTTTCTATTCTGATTCTGGCTTCTTTTTTTTTTTGCAACAAAAAAATAAAATAAAATAACATCTTAATCTAAAATTTCAGTTCCATTTTCACGTCTTAAAAACTCCACGATCCAGACAACTTTTGAAAATATCAGCAAAAATATTCTGCACTGAAGGCAATTAGTTCACTTCAGCGCAAACATTCTCCAGCGTCGTCATTTTCCCATGACGGCTGTATTCAAATGCAGAGGCTAAAGGTCGCCCCGCTTCTTAAGTCGCAGATAACTTTCGAGGATGGAATAAATAAATACTGACATTTGGAGATGATTAAAGAAGAACGCTCAGAGCCTTGTTCTGTCCTTTCCTCCAGGGGGTTTCGTATTGCAGATAATGATGACGTCTTTCAGTCCCAGGTGGCCGCCTCCAGCGTCCAGACCGTAACGACGTTAGCTCGGGCTAACGTCGTTACGGCGCGTTCAGACTCACTCTGGCCAGAGTACTGCCGGGGAAACGGGGTCAGTCAGAGTTTTTGTAGTTGGTGAACAGGTTGTAGAGGACTCTGAGGGTGGATTTCAGGTTCAGGTTGACCACATCTGCAGGAGACATAAGCAACAATTGAAATGATTACTTTTAGATTGCTCTTACACGAAGGTTCTTTTTTCCACAGTATGAGTCTGGTGGGCGGTAAGCGTCGGACTGCTTTCCTTCAAGCAGCTATTTGCGGTTTTTATAACAGAGCAGGAGCCTAAAATAGATCCCCAAGAATTCGCAAATGATTATCATATGATGCATTACTCCTAGTTGAGAATTTCGGAAGCACACAATAGGTTTCTGTTCTTTTTTGGAGGTGTCACAGTGTGCCACATAAGCGACTAAGCTGAATTAATCATTCTGGGTCTGGTTTAACCGGGGGCCCAGTCAGCTTTTCTCTGTTCGGGATCTCACTTGTTGCCTATAATGAACCTTGCAATAAAAGATGATCACAGCAGCTGGGATTGCAGGAGCTGGAAGGAGCTGAATTAGTGTAAATGTTGGGAACAGAGTTGCTCAAAAGATCTTGTAAATAATTATAAGATTTATACTTATGACTGTAAATCTAAATATGAAATCTACATGATAATAGTTGGTCATAGCTAAGTTTTGAGGTGCCATCTTTTATATAAACAGAGGCAAGGGGTGAGAAGCTCAGCAGGATACAAATCAAGTGGTTACAGAGTAAGCAGAGATCACCACCTACTGGACGATCATGGTAATGACAGCTTCCTGTGCACTTACTGACTTCCCTGGTAAAGAAGCATTAAAAACAAAAAACAACCTTAAAGTACATGAATCTGTTAATTCAGTGAAACATTTTCCACATTTATTCAGTGGGCAGTAAAAAAGTTGACCCTTTAAGGGAAAAAAAAAGTTTTTGTTAAGAGTCCAAGATGCCATAAAATGTTGATCAAATTGCAGAAATAGGCCCACAGCATCACTGATTCTCCACCATACTTAAAAGTTGTGCTTTTCAATACAAACCAGGTTTCCACTAGAGGAGCATTTTTCATGAACAGGTATAGATTATTCTACTGCAGTAAAGATTAGGTTATTTTTAAAAGTTAAACTCATGCAATTCATGTTAATTGGCACTAAAATTGTGATTATTTTTCCTTTTCTTTAAGGAGAATTTACTCTTAATCTGCAGTAATATTAAGGTGGTGAAATGGTGGATTACCTTCTGGTCTTGCCTTTGGTTTCTTCAGGCCTCCGTCCTGCATCAGCTCAAAGGCAAAGGCCACGTTGTGAACCTAAGTGGGAGCAAAACTGGCAATTAATATTTCTCATCCAAAAACAAATATGTAAATATATATTCGAATTTTGAATTGTCTATAAGTGAGACAACCTTCTGCTCAAAGCTTTCAGGGGTGAGAAAAAAGTTGTAGAGAGGGACAAAATAGTCTTCCAGCAGCCCCATCAGCAAAATCAGGTACACTCCATCAGCAAACTAAGGAAACACAAACATCTTAGAAATATGTATAATAGACAGACACATTAAACATAACACATCATGAAGGAATTTACTTTAAAAATATCATGCAGTCAAAAGAATAACAGAAAGAAATCAAACTGTAATGCACAATATGGTTTTTTTTTATATATATAATAGACAATATATAAATAACATGACTTTCTTGGATAGGTCGTGATTTTAAAAATATATCCATAAGCTACCTGAGACTCCAGCTCAGTGACCTCCAAGTTCAGCTTGTTCAGGTGTTTGTTCACGAAGGTGATGAGGGACTGAAAGGAGAATCCAAAAACTGTTCAGCATTTTTACAAAACATTCTTTAATAAATAATAAAAATACAGCTTTAGAAACAGCATCTAATGTTCACTGTAAAGCTGAGATCTTATTACCGTTTTCACAACGTTGAGCTTGTCGGGCGCATGATCCAACAACGTGTCAAATGCATCCCGCTCTGCCGGAAAGGAAAGCAACTTGAAGGAGGTACAAGCACTGACTGATGATGACTCACAGGTTTAATTCTTATCTGATTAAAGATGTTTTGTTATTTTGTTGTTTTCCTCTCCGTGACTGAAGTAGCACATTGTTCACTTCTAGTTTGACATGTAAGAAGAGCCAAAGCAATCTGAATTCAGAGTGTTACCAAGGTAATCTAGTTCTTTGAGCTTTTTACACAATGTTTCTGATTTCTTTAACTTACCAAATCGCCCCAGCATCATTCTGCAACAAAAATCGAATGAGAGAATTACATAATTAGTTTGTTCCTCAGCTGCAGGCACTAAGCACTTCCAAAAAGGCTCATAAACATGTCTGAGTAGCTCTTACTCTGTGGTGCTGGTCAGTTCTTTAGCGACGACAGCAGTCTGCAGGATTCCTTCTCTCTTCTGCATGAACACAAATAAAAGTTGTGACTTCAGAGAGTAACCCATATTGCTGATAAAGACCATATCAACCACAGTTTTAATTTCAGAAACATTGTTCCTGCTTCTAACGTCAACACCCCGGCCACACTGTTCCATATAGGTGGAGTGTGAAGATGTTTCTGGAATTGGCTCTCCAGGATCCCCTTTCTGGACATTTGATACCGTCGCACACGTAATTCTTTTCTACACGTTAAAAAAAAATCTGCACTAGAAATTATGCAAATGTCACAGCAGCAAAGACCCATTAATGGTGTTACTTCATCTCATTTAATGCAGATCTGTCAACTCGTCATGCCCAATGCCTGGAGAGACCTGATTAGAATAACCACTTGGGGGCGCTCAAAGAGTATAAACAGCATAATTAAGATTTCCATTCTTACAGTGAGAAATGTACAAGTCTACACCTTCATCCCAGTAAACAAGCCATAAGGTATGTAACGCACAATTTAAAAGCAAATGCATCTCAATAAACAGAATATAGCTAAATGTTTAATTCGTTGCAATAATTTAATCCAAAAATTTTAATTTTAATTCATTGTACATCAAGTCATTCACTGTATTTCTGTTTATATCAGCTATTACAGCTAACAGCTAACAGAAACGCACAATTAATACATAACATTTCATACGGAAATGTCACCACAATCATCAGTCGCAGCAATAGATGGAGTTAAATGGAGAAAGACATGAAGGTATTAGCAGCAGTAGCTTAGACTCTATTGAGTCTATGTAAAACATGAATTTTACCAGCTGAACTGAAATACTGAAAGAAAGCATTTAAATCAATAGTTTTACTACTCAAATTTATTCATACTCTTGCCTTCAGTGTTTCCAATGACCCTACAAGCCGACTGGAGCCTTACCTTTACCACCACCACCTGCACAGTCACGTGTTCAGGAAGTCTGATGGGAGCCTGGAAGTGCATAGCGAGAGCAACCAGCAGGTAAATGATGGCCACCAGGTTCTTTGAATGGATCGCTGCAGAGACGACAATGAAACAGAAAATCATGTTAATGTGAACATGAATTTAATTAGGCAGAGCTGCGGAACATCAGAAAAAAATTTGCAAAATTCTGCTATAACATGGCTTGAGAGACAAACACCCAGATGTAGACCATTGACATCTTCCCTCTTCAGCTTCACTATTTATTTGCTTCCAATTAACACCTCTCACTGAAAAACTTGCATCTGGCAACAAGTGTCTGTATTGGCAACCAAACAGCTTTGTTGCGTGGCAACACCGTGTTTTGATGACAAAACGTCTTGTTTTGGTCATCTGCTCAGTTTCCTGTTATAATAGCTAATTTTGCTGGACGATAAGTTGTCTCAGAACTTATTGCGATAAACAATAACACTGTTTTGACACCATTTTCAAATAACATAATTGTAATAATGGCATAAAAATGCAAGAACACATACTGTTGAGGCCATCGTGTATTCTCGTTTTCTCACACACCTCCACACTCTCTAGGGAAAGACTATGATGGACCATGAAAGGGAGGATGAAAGTGTATGCAGAGGCAAGAATACATTATAGCTTAAATGGCCTCTCATAGTGACTGATCTCACAAATGGAAGGACAGTTAAACATTCATGAAAAATAAAAAGCTTTCCCAGAAAGACTGAAGCCATTACGGTCGATGAAATGGTGGACAACGGGTGAGCAGGCATCATAGTAAACATTATGGATTAATAATGGGATGTTACTCGAGTTCATACAGTATGTGTGTGTGAAGACACACAAGTGAATACTTTTGGCAGTAAAGTGTATCTATCTATCTAGGAAGTTCTTTGTGATACTGGTATTGCCCAACTATGTTTAGAAGGAAAGACTCATTATTTTAAAAATTAAGGCACTCAGCTGTGTTTAACCAGTTTCACTAGGCCTGCCACAATAATCACTAAATCAAATAATCGCATCATAAATTAAAAGAAATTTATCGTTTTTCTCTTTCTACCAAAAGTTGGATAGTAAAAGTCTTCAGACTGGAGTTTTGGTCTCAACTAAACCATTTTTTGAGGGATAATTTTGTTTCCAGCGACTTCATAATTAATTTTAATTAGTCATTTCTGTTGTTTTGTTGATTTATTTGGATATTTAAAATGCCTTCCAGTTCCAGTGCTAAATGTTAATTAGAATTTAAAGTTTATTGAACTCTGAGAATGTGTTCTTGCATTGTTGTGCCATTACTATCATTGTGTTACTGGCAAATTGTCTCAAAACAACAATATTATCGTTTATCGCGATAACTTGTGGGACGATTAATCGTCCAGAACCATTAAAATTGTAAGTATATGTTTTTTGCGTTTACTTCAAGAAGCCACGGACTGAAAAGGGTGTCAAACTCACAGTCCACACTCCACTCCAGCGTCCAGCCGTGAGGCCTCAGTGTGTTGTTGACCGCCTCCAGAACCATCTGAAGCTTCTGCTTCTGTCCGATCTCCGACTGGGTGACCTCCGCTACGTTCAGCTTCCGACCCGACAGTTTCTCTGTCACCGACGGAGAAAGGGAGAGGTTTAGGAGTCCGAGCTCATCTGTGTCGATTCAAATATTATTGCACATAGAAAGCAGCCAGCAGCTGAACAAATGCAACACAGGACTTTGATTACAAGAATGATGGAGTTTGAAACGGGGCAAAAATCCCACACAACGATCCAAAAGATGTCTTGGTAGCAGCTGAAGAACATTTGGCTTTAAATGTGAACATACTTCCTGTTTTGTGTTCAACACTAGGAAATACACCGGGTTCTTTTCATGCTTAGTGTTCACTAAAAAGCCATTTGTTTTCTTGTAAATATCTGGGTGTTGTGCTATATATAAGCCAACTCTTTGGACTAGTGACCTGCCATATAAAGCCACCTGCTGGCCAACTTGTGTAAGTGCACAGAAAAAACTTCTTTTGAAAGCCAACATGGACAATCAGCCGATCAGAAATACTGAGCAACTTTTTTAATTTGGATCTTTCGGCTTAAAAATCAGTTTTATAGCTTTCACTGAATATATGCAAGTCATTTATTTTTAAAACAGATATTTTAAAATCTATCCCCATGAATGAAAATGTAAAAAAAAAAAAAAAAGAAAAAAAACTTTGTTTAGTGCTTTAAAGAAAAAAAATTCTTCATGCTCAAAGATAACATAAAAGGGGCGTGCTGTGGTGGCGCAGTGGTTTAGCACGCCCCACGTTTGGAGGCCTCAGTCCTCGACGCGGACGTCACGGGTTCGACTCCCGGTCCCGGCGACCTTTGCCACATGTCTTCCCCCCTCTCCCTCCCCCTTCCTGTCAGCCTACTGTCGCGGAAAATGCGAGCCACTAGCGCCGCAAAAA
>CAEFZX010000636.1:0-18929 GCA_903066825.1 Alfaro cultratus | reverse complement strand
CACACACACACACACACACACACACACACACACACACACACACACACACACACACACACACACACACACACGCACACACACGCACACACACGCATAAATGCCATCCTCAGGTCAGTAAATGGTTAAAAAGTCACTGCTGGTATCAGTTTATGGTGAAGATGCTTTTTTAAGCTCTTGGATCGATTTGTAGAGGTTCGGTTCCATGCATTATGTTTTTTTGCTGCTCCATGCAACACCGCGCTCAAAATAACCTGTGATACAGTAGTTGTCCAGAAGGATCCAGCGCCTAATGGATGCACTCAGTCAGCGGCCAAGAAGGTTGTCTGAATAAATGACCTCAACAAGACAGGTTAAAATATCTAAATCTATAAACAACAGAAGAACTCTTACAGGGCACTTTAAATACTTGACAGTGTGGTGAAAACCTTCTTGGTTAAAATATTGAGAGAGCAACATCCGTCCTCTAAAGAGATCCAGATGTTTCTCAAGAACACGGATTTCTGCAGATACATCTGGGGAAATCTGTCGTGTTGTGTCTGGTTGAATAAAACCAAGAAGACATTTATGCCCCTTTTTACTGCAGACTGGAAACAGTTGGTCCTGTTTGCTCTAATTTTACTGGGACCTGGATCACAAGCTGTAGTTTGAAAACGGACTGAATCAACACTGCAAATTGGCTGCTGGTGCACAGGAAAGGAGGCCAGATGGGTTTGGGTACTGACCAAGTATTGGTGTGATTCTGTTATAGACAGACATGTGAAGGAAGAGTTTATATTACAGGCTTGTGTGGCGGCATAAAGCTCTGAAAGTCAGCTTTGGATGGAATAGTAGCAATAGTCAGATAGATAAGGTTCTTTAAATTTGCATTTTCTAATAAGGTAATCTGCAGAATAACTATTGAAAAACAATACACTCTTTCACTTTGTTTGCCCATAAGCTGAGATAACTTGGTGAAGAAGAACTTGACTGGCCTCTACAGAGTCCTGAACTCCACCTGATAGAATGTCTTTTTAATCAAAAGCATAAACTTGTCCAACATCAGTATCTGACCTCACAAATACAGTACATATCTGGAATGAATTGTTAACAATTCCCATAAACACTAAACCTCGTGTGGAAAGTCAGAGCTGAAACTGGTGTAGCTGCAAACTTTGGGCCAACTCTAATGATTAGACTCTAATAAGTAAGAAAGGAATGTCAGTAGTCATCATGTGTTTGAAGGCACATGAGAGAATACCAGCAAGAACTAAAAACCTCTGACAAGAGACAAGTTTTAAGCAGTGTTTTAAAATGATCAGTTGTTGTTTAAAACGATCAGTCTCCAGGGCAAAAAAAATGTGAGAGCAGAGAACAGTGTGCAGGTTGTTTTGCTGAGTCTCTCCTAATCCTCCTCTCCATCCTGGGTGTGGCTGACAGGTACAGACAGGTGCAGCTCATTAAGACTCATCAGAAGGTGCTTAAAGAGGCGCTGGCTTCCTGGGACAGACGCCAGGTTTGTTTTGCTCACAGGAGTGGTAATCAGGCTCTCATCTAGTTGTGTTTCTTGTGCCCTGAAGCGCTGACTCTAATCTACTTTGTCTTTTCTGACAGGAACTGGATTTCTCCATAAATGTCTGGGTTCTGGTCTCCACTGATCCACTTCCTGATTTCTAGTGTCTGTGTAGATGGCACCTACTCAGATTTCTCTCCCTCTCTCCTCTGCTCCTCTGTCAGCCCTCTTGGTAATTACTCTATGAATCCTTACTTCTTATGGCATTAAGCTCACCTGCCTGTCCATCCTTTGACACATTCACCAGCCTTTCCCTCAAAGGACAAAATGGACAAAACATCACTGGGCCACAAAACAGGAAACCAGGACAGGGCTTAAAGGATTGTAACTGTGGGTATATACTCATTTTCTAGAGCACAAGAAGACTGTAGATAAGATGCTTTGAATCGTTGGGAGCAAAAAAAAAAAAAAAAACATGATGGGCTGGATTTCCACAACATAGACGGGTAATCTGGCATCGATTGAGTCTCCTGCATGCTATCATATTCTGCTTGGTGAAAGGAGGATAGAGGAGAAAATGACACAGCTAAGAAAACATCAATAACTCTAAGATGATGAGGAAAAAATGCACAACTGAAATACCAAATGACTCTTAGCCTAGACTCATTTAAAGTTTTTTTTAATTATTATTTTTACTTATTGGCTTTTATAGCTCAAATAAAGCATCAGAGCAAAATATTAAATACAAAATTATGACTTGAATTTTTATGACTCAGCAGTAATTATGATCTAATTAGTGGCAACCAGACTGTTGCATTTTTCCTAATAAAAATATTAATGAATACATATCATTTATATGAAACAGTTCCAAAAAACATTCTTGGAACCAATTTTTTTTACCTAAAATTTGTGGAAGTCTTCTTTTTTTTTTTTTTTTTGTCAATAAATGCAGAAGTTGCTGTCTACTTCCATCATGAAGTTCACTGTGCATCTGCCAGCCACTAAAAAGATGCTGCTGTCTAATGCTGAAAACACCCGATTGTTTTTTTCAATATGCAGTGGTACAAAAAAACTGATATTCTAGTTTTTGAAAATTTTACTACAAGTATATTTTATTTTCATTACCTGATGCTAGCCTAAAATAACTTTTCAAATCACCTTTAACTTGACATTTCTGATTAGCACATCCAAAAAAAAAAGAAAAAAAACAAAAGAAACACACAGCCACATCGTTCCAGTCAGTGAGTTGACTCTGGACTGAAAGAGCTAGACCGTTTTCCCTGTCAGCGCTGACTCGGTCCACTGCAGCAGCCAAACGTTTGGCCACCATGTGTGTTTTGCCTCCGTCGTCTAACGTGAGACCCCATCGCGCCTCGTCTTTCTACATGAACTGCTCCCGTGAAACGATGCCATTTGGGCTCAACAGTCCGCTGGCAGCTCCAAAACCAAGTCTGGGGTTTATGATTTTGAAGGCTCTTCGACACAATTTCAACTTCATTTCACCACAAATTTGACAACACACCTACTAACCTTTGAAACAGTCTTAGATACAGCAGATCGGCTCCAGAGAGCAACATTTCAGAGTGTGATATTGCTTCTTTTTAATGAAGTGCAGTCGGCTTTTCGGTTGGATGTGCACACAAGTATTTCGCTTTGGCCGGGGCCTCGAAACTCTCCCACCACAACTCTGAAGGTTCCTCTTCTGGCCCATTTTACCAAAATGTTCAGAACACCGCCCGCCTGTCTGTGTCCGACGGCTCGTTTTCAACCATCACTATCTTTGAAACCAACAGCGGTTGGCACTTTAAATATGTGATTTCTGATTTTCTCGATCACAACAGGGAAGCTCGTTGCCATGTAGCAACCATTAAATTTGTTTCAGCCAGTAAAAGTGACATCATGAGGCAGAGGAAGCCACTGTGTGAGCATTCCTCTCTTGACATTTTATGAAGACTATAAGTGGAAAACCGCATGCTATCTGCATCTGCTGGCCAAGAAACAAAACAGAGGAATGTGTTCATATGAACAAACATACTGCTAGAAAGTTCAACCGATGAAACGCACTCTCTCTTTCTAGTGCAAATAGATTAAAAGCTGTTGCCTGGCTGAAACTCAAAGATAATTCCTAATGTTTGGTTACTGTATGTCTGTGGTTTTGCACAGGATGAATTTCTGATTGTGCCAAAACAAATGGTGAAAACTGCCACATCCTCCTGAAGCCTACTGGCCTGTCCGTAGCATTAAAACATTGAAAAGGACTCATGTTTTGAGTTAAACATGGCATGATGGGACGCAGACTCAAAGGCTTGGCTCAACATGAACTTGGATCGGAGCTGCTCAGGAGCAAAGCCACACAACAGTGTAAATACAAGCGTGAAATGCTGGATGTGTCGTTTACTCGACTTGTCATTAAAGGCTAAACTAAAAGTAAGAACAAAAGACAAACATGCAGTGGGTGAGGGACACTTCAGCAGCTGACAATAGCAGCTGCAGAACAAAGCAGAATAACCTCGACTTGACAAGATGTGAAAAAGTTTAAACGGTTGCTAGAAAGTCATTCAAAAAAGCCTTGTTCTCATTTTAGCTTTTAAATACAAGAGTTGTTCAAAAGGCTTAGTTTTTTTCTTTGCTTTGTGAACTTTTCTTAAATATGACTATACTGATTCTTTTTTTCCTTCTACTCATGTCTCAGACTGTCTCACAAAAATGTTCTGTGTTCTACAACTGATCACTCAACAGTTTGTAGTGAGAAGATGAATAGCGCCCAAATCTTTAATCTTCCACCATAGAGAAAAAGCTCCATCACCCTCAGCAAACGGCTCTACTTTTTAATTTTTAATTCTGCTTTTGTTTTCTTGCAACTCCTCTTTACTAACAGCTACAAACTGCACACGGAAATCTAGACTTACAGTCGTAAGAAAGTTGAATTATTTAGCAAAATTTCCTGACTGTACACAGATTTCAACATAAATGATAATTTATGACAACTAAACCCAAAACTATTTGTCCTTGGCAACATCCTAACCTTTAGCTCTCTCCCAGATTCTCCATTTAATTAAAGTCTGGGCTCTGGCTTAAACATCTTTCTTAATAAGTGTGTTTAAAATTGTGAAAGGTGAAACTCCATGCATATAAAGATGGCCATTGATGTCTAAAATGTGGTTGAAAAGTGATCTGCCAAGACTGAGTTCAAATGTTTGCACTTCAGATAAATTTGGACTAAAGTCCAATTTTCAGAACATAAATCGGGTCAGACTGGTTACCCAGAAACAGCCAGAAGCAAGATGTCTGTGGACATCCAGTGTTTATTGAGGGAGAGTGTGTCAACAGTGCCTGCTGCTTTCATCCAAAGACAAGCTGAAAATAATCTGAAATGAAATGTCTGCAGGGAAGCACAACAAAATGCATTAATAATTAACATTCTGATCATCTACACATATCTTCGTTTCTTTGTGTTTGCAGCAAAAAGAGGATATTTAGATGCTAAATAAGAAGCATGAAAAGGGTTTCTCTGCAGAATCAAACATCACCGGGTTATGGGTCTTTAGAGACTTTATCGCAGTGAAAGATGTATATGTCAGCATTTGTACTGAGCTACAAAAAGGTGAGTGAAGATAAGTTAATGTGGCCATATGTAGCAGAAAGCTCTCAGAAGTTTGTCACAGTGACTTTTCCTGTCAATTTCAGCAAGATAAACCAGGAAAAGCTACAGTCTGTCGGGATTCAATTAGATCGACTTCAACCCCAGCATCCAGCAAACTCAGAGGAGTCGTGTTGTAGCTCTGAAGACACATTTATAACCAGCATTTGCAAAATATATGAAATGTTTTTGCAAATAAAGCTTGTTTTAAAATTGAACTGGAGCATTTTTATTTCTATCAAACCTGCACTGTCTCTTTAACATTCAGTGTTTCCTCTTTCCATCTGCAACCAGGTTTGATTAAATTTTACATTTAGGGTATAAGGTCAGACAGCGAGACTCATCTTTAAGGCAGCTAAGCAACCAAAAATCATAATAGCGCCACTGCTGTGACTCCAGCTGGCAGCTTCTCCTGCAAATTGCAAAACCTTCATTGTAGCTTTGGTAAATTACTTTACTGTCCCTCTTAGTTTGTTTGCTTCTGGACCTTAAGCTGAAGCTTTAAGTTTGTTTGTTTTTTTCTTTTTTTGGTTTGTTTTTTTGCAGAATTTAAATTAATCAAAGCTGTCCTATACTGACTCTTTTTCACAAAGCATAAAATCCTATGAATACTCAAAGTTTATACTTTAGATAATAGGTAAAATGTTTTTGCAGTTATTTTTTGTTTTGTGGTGTTTTTTGGCTGACACAGAAACGATTTTGTTGTGTCCAATGTCAATACAATTTCCCTTGATCTTAAAAAGTCCAACCCATGTTTAAAGATGTTAGCACTTGACTCAATCTATTTTCAAATATTTAGAAGTACAATATTTATTCTGTGTGGTGTTCAGCCTCAGTGCGATGGACTGGCGACTTGTCCAGGGTTTACTCTGACTACTGCAAAAATTAGTGTGTTGGATTATGAGTGGATGGATGTTTGTCTTCATATAATTGCTTCAGGAGCAAACTTTAATTCTTAATTCTACACAGAGCAAGTTGATCTGCTTGGATTGTTACAAGAGAATAAAAACACATACAAAATATCAAAATATTTTTTCCCTTTTTCCAACACTGAAAAAACTTTTTTTTTTTTTAAAAGTAAATCAGTAGATCAAAATGATGCTAGTGAAAGAAAAATACATCAAGGAAGTTTTATGCAAATGTTACAAAGTGACAAAATGTTTTGATGTTGTCCTCAGACAAAATAAAATTGCTTTCGCTTTTATGTATTTTCTCAAGCTCTCAATTTTTATATTGCAAAAACAGACATAATTCTATTTAAAAAATAATGAATAATCCAGATCAGATCACTAACCCTCCAATACTGTGAAATTAGCCGTTGTTCTCCGAGTAGATTTGGATCTGCTTGTTGCTAAACTTGTGCTCATTTTCAGTTTCAAATCATTTAAATTCATAAGAGCTGGCAATAGTCGCTGTAATTTTCACAATGCAGTTTGGCCATTTCATCTAAAGAGGAGTGAGACATATTGATATGCAGCACAAGGGTTGGGTGATGGTATAAGATCAGACAATCATACTAAAAATTTCGAGATGATCTGATCTTTGGCTGCAGCTCTGTCCTTTCACGTGGGCTGTGGCTTCGCCGACGCATGTGGTAATAAAACGGGGGCCTTGTGTCCGACAAATGATTCATGAGGGCTCTTGTCAGTGTGAATAAACCTGAGGAAGTGGGAATTAAAGTGGGTCTGCAGGAGAGCAAGATTTAGGTGCCACAGCTTACTAATCAAGTCAGCAGAAATGGAGCTGATGGGAAATCGTGATGCAGCGACACACGTAAAACACGCATTCACGTTGTCGCGCACTTTTAAGAGTTTAACATGAAAAACTGGAGCTCTAAGTATTGTCATTGATGAAATTTCTCCACAACCAGCCTCAGTCAGTTATTTCTTGATCACAACTTTTACCCAATTAATCAGTCTCACTTGATCTTCGTTCACTAATCACCCTCCCAGCATATACACCTCATAGTTCAGTCGTTTTGCCAGATCCTCCAGTGAGATCCTGCCTGACGTGTCACCCATCGTTCATGTTGTTACCTCATGTTCTCTGAGTTTGTCCCTTTTATTCCATTAAGCCAGCATTTATCACATTTGCTGCCGACGTCCTGCTTGCCATCAGGTCTACTCTATAACAGCTTTTGACAAAAGGTTATAATTACTATCATGAAGATTTATCTGACAGTGTAATCACAAATCACGCTCAGATGTACAGTTACTTCCCAACATATAGCTAAACATTTTGGGGAAATAAAGGTAAAAGTAATTTTTTCGGCTTTCCCAAGCAATGAAAAAATGGGAAAGACATTTTTCCAATTATCTGCATGTTTTCTTTCTGCACATAAAAAACCTGTTTAATGATCTTGTTTTTTGAAAGCAGCCATTTATCATGGCTCTGACTTGAACAGACCTTTCACTGTCATTCTTTCACTGACAGTGAAAACACAGAATAAGAAACAAAAACACACGAGGGGCTGAGAAAAAAAAGAACCTTTTTCATAAAAAAGATATATCGATTCTATCCTCAGGTGACGAAGCCATTAACTGAGTCTGTTTCAACACTTTTGAAACAAATCCTAAATCTTTAGTTCCCATCAGTCAAACTGCTAGATAGTTTTAGGCCGTGGACAAATGTGTTTAGACTTTGGTCTCCTGTTTTGCCAAATAAAAGTTCATGCTTCAACACACTGTAGTTTGCATCTATCATCAGTGGGCCATGGAAAATATGAAGCAGAACTGCAGGAAGAAAATATTTTTCAACAATATTTACTTTATTTGGAATTCAGCGGCTTTGAACGCCAGCGCTCATCTTGGTTTTAACATGCGGAAAATGAGGCGCATTCCAAAGATATCCATGCTACTTGAACTTTTGTACATTTTGTCACATTACAACCATGCACTTTAATTTATTTTATTGGGATTTATGTCATAGACAGAAGTGTAAAAAACAATGCATGATTTAAATTTGGTCTTTCATAAATCTAAATCTGAAAAGTGTTGCGAGCATTTGCGTTCGATAGCCAATACTTAAAACAACTTTTTGCCAAGATTTTCAGGGAAAGTTTCCACCAGATTTATACGTCAAAAGAAACATTTTTGCCATTTCATCTCTGAAAAATAGCTCGAGCTCTGTCAGGTTGGATGGAAAGTTTCTGTGAACTGTGTTTTCAACTGGATTTAAATCTGGACTCTGAGGCAATGTATCACACGAATATGGTTTGATTCAAACCTTCCCATTGTAGCACTGGTGTGCATGTTTTTGGTTGTTGACCCACTGGGTAGGTGAACTTTCGTCTCAGTCTCATATCTTTTGATATTTTCATGTATTTAACTCCATCCTGTCAGGTCTGACCAGCTTTCCTGTCCCTGTGAAGAGAAGCAACATGATGCTGACACCTCCATGTTTCACATATGGGGACAGTGCGCTAAGGGGATGTGCAGTCTTAGTTGTATTCATAAGGAATTTAAATTACACACACAGGTTAACTCTACTAGAATTCCATTAAGGAGTATCAGATTGAAAATCGGCTCAAAACAACTGCACACCAATTTTTTTAAAGTTGAAGTACATTCATTTCCTTCTTTGTGTTGGTCTATAACCACAAATCTTAATAAAAGACTCTAAGATTGGTTGTTGCCACATGACAAAATGTGGAAAAGTCCAAGGAGATGATCACTTCTGCAAGGCAGTGAGTCATCTCATATCAAAAAGGTTAGCTGAATTCAGTTTAAATTTTACCTGGACGCCTCTCCAGAGAAAAAAAAGTGCATTAAAATTTAAAGGTATTTTACAAATTGTAACAAGAGCATATTTGGCAACAAGGGATGAATGAAAAGGTAGAGAAAAAGTAATAAAAGTATTTTAAAAAAGAAAAAAGAGCTTTTTATAACAATAAACGCAGACAATATAAGTAAATATAAGACCTTTCTATGAGATGTCATCTGTCATTAGTTTATCTATTTTATGGTGCTAACTAGCAGCTGCAACTGAGTATTGATTGGTGTTTTAATGCTATTCGTCTGTCCTGTCATCAGTTGTGAAGTGTTAACACTGAGGCACTGACATAAAGGTCAAATCCCCTTTTTCAGACCCTAAAATCCAGAAGCTAAATATGTCTTCAGTACTGTATTTTCTTTGTGTATATTTCTTAAAGTAATTGTTCCAGAAGGTTTAGTCAGATTGTGAGTAGTATGTGCTCTGACTTTCCCTGCATTTGTCTTCCAGCTCAGAAGTTACGCAGGGATGAGTGTGCTGTGTGTGGCAGACTGAGAGCAGGCAGTGACGCTGCAGGAGACGGTGTTGGCCAGGAAACGGGTAATTCACTTTCTCCTAACCCAGAAAGTGACTTTAATCAGGCACAACTTCTACCGAGGTGCATGCTCTACCTGATGACACAGCAAAATGTCTGCCTCAGCTTAGGTATGATACAGCTGATGAGTTCAATGATGGTTTCACTTCCAGCATTACCTTTCCTACTCTGTCTGCAGAGCAATTTGTCAAATCGGCTCTGAGATCCGATGTCTAATAAAGAACAATACCTAGTGTTAATAGATTGACCCATATGTCATGTGATCTCATTTTTCACATTAATCAGAAGGTGAAAGAATGTGCTTCATTAATTTAGATGTTAAATTAACACACCAATGCAGATTCTTTGGAAAAAAAGGAACTAATTAATATCTTTCCCTGGGAAGAATGATTTGAACTTATGAATCCTATCTAAGCATGTCGACAAATTGTACTTAGTCTTCAAAAATGTTCTTTTGTCCAGTGACTGGTCCTTCCAGACTCAGGTGTCTTTATAATGGAGTTGCTGTACTTGAGACACCAACTGACTGGACCTCGGTTGAATTTTGTCAGTCACCTGCTTACGCAGTTTATTTTATGTTTAATATTTCTGTCTAATTGCCATTATTTTGTAGAAATCAGTTTTCACTTTAACAGCAGAGTTTTTTGTATTATTGTTTTGGCAAAAGAGAAAAATAAATAACTAATTTTTTCTGTCAATATTTATTTGTAAAGGTACGATAGTAAAAATGGTAAAACATCCAAAGGGGTGAATACTTTTAATGGACACTGTACCAATGCAAACCAAGATTGTGACTAAAATGGCTTCATTTATCATGATGGCAAGTATTCCAAGAGCAGCAAGTTTCCAGAGGACTCTCTTCTTTTGTTGTGGTCTCTTGAAACCAAAGATCAAACGGTGACAGCTGTGAGGAGGAATGACAGCGGCCAGGCAGTTATCTGTCCCTCACCGAACTTGTTTGGGCTTCCAGGAGGATCAAGGGCTAATCGCTGTTTCCACAGCGTCTCCACAGTCGGAGCTCAAAATATCGCAACAGATTCTCACTTTCACTGTCTGCTAAGTCTGTAGCAGAAACCTTGGGGTTTGGAAACTACCAGGAGTTTCCAAAAACAGAAGCCATTTTAAAGAATAGAACAGAATGCTAACTTCTTGAGGTTACTCGAAAGAGGGGGTTGTATATATGTGTACAGTCAACCATATTACATTTCAACCATACAATTGATTGAAAGTACAGGAATAATAGAAGTTAAGAGAATATTATATATTAAATATCAGTAAAAAAAAAAACTAAAATTCAAAAATACACAAGATAATAACTATTTGATAATAAAGTTTCAATCCATTTCTGCTTATATAATATTTTTCTTGTTCTGCGCCTCCTAAATAAATATTTCCTTGTGGTGGATTGTTCATGCTGAACCTCATATTAGTTATAATGTGTTCAACTTTTCCCCACTGTGTATTTAGAATAAAAGACAGGATCTGCTTTAAGACTTTTAATATTATCTGCTGCTATCGACAAGGAACTGTCACAACAAGAGGTTGAGGAAGAACCAAATGCATGCAAGACGTCAAGAGGAGCATGGGCAAGCTTAAGGAATATTTAAGCAAAGAACGGAGTGAAGGTAAAATTAAAATACTAGGAAACTTAAAACAAAGGAATAAATTGACATAGAAATACTTTAGTGACAAATAACAGTGCAAAACCTAAATCATCAAAATACACACACAAGCAAAAACTGAAACCCAAAAGCCTTGTCATGTTTTATGGTTGTGGAATGGTGAGGTAGACGCAGTGGACCCAGGTAGGAGAGAAAATGATGACAAATAATGCACAAAATCCAGGCAGCACAGGTGAACAGAAGGCAAGGAGCTCAGAACTGCTAGCAACTGGGAGATACTGCTAGAAACAATGACGTTTGATGACTGGATAGACGAGACGTTAGACAAAGACCCTGCAAGAGACAAGAGACACAGGTGGGATTAAATACACAGGGAGTAATCAAGGAAACAAGACACAGCTGGGACCAGTCAAGGGGTCGCCGGAGACTCAACTGAACACAGAAACCTAAAGGAACACACAGAAAACTCAAATCCTCACAAACCTACTGATCATGATGGACTCCTGGGAATGAGAATCTCATAATTTCCACAGTTTCCCCAACATCTGTATGAATCACACAGACTTGAATTGTTTTATTTCCCTTGTGTTGCACACCAATTCACTGTATTCAGTTTCGAATATCAGCAAAGGAAAAACAGGAAGATAAAATCTCAGACGTTCACCTGCTCTATGTAAATTGTGTTCTCTTATAGGAGCTTCCTCACACTAAACGTAAAGCAGATGTCTGGCACACAGTGCTGCTCTGCTCACTGCAAACTGTCTCCATACAGAGTAGCAGCGTGGTTAAAGCTTCTTTACAATGTAACGTAATTCTGCACTGAGTCAAACGGAAGAAAATTAAATAAAAAAAGTCAGTTATTCATATAGGTTTCCAAACACTTTACAAAAATTATGCTTTCTAAAGCTAAGGTTATCAAGATGTCAATCTTTAAACATCTGGAAAAAATAAAGTGTTTCACTTCAAGTTCTGAACGAGACGAGACATTCCTCACATTTCACATGTACTGTGAGCAGGTGTCCCAGATCAGTATGGATTATTTTGTACAGATTCTGTCAATAAATAAATAAATAAATAGATAAACTTTAATGGTTAAAAAAAACTGACCTGTGAATGTAATCAATATGTGAAAACACATAGCGGATCATGTAGCTGGATCCAGGGAGGATTCTTCTTCAGTTTTTCCCCCGTGTGGTTAAGGAATGTTGCTTTGAGGCAGCTGTCAGCTAATGTTCATGCCAGCCCACAGTCAGTCAAAAGCTGATTTACTCTTCTTGTTGATGCTGAATAAACTAAACCAGTGTGAGTTTCTGTTCCTGCAGAGCTGGAACAGGAAAACTTCAGCTGGAAGAAGTTTGTCTCAGTGCAGTAAGGTTTCTATCAACATCGAGCAAAAGAGTTGTGGAAAAACAAATCTTGAATGAAACACTCTGAAAACGAACATTTTCATGTAGAAACTCTGGTTGTACATACAGTAAATTGAAAACTGGGATTAATATCTGTTTTTGTCTGCTGCTGTGTGGGCTGTCGGGCCACGCGCCTCTGTTCAGCTGCATGTTATGACAGGAACAGTTGAGACAGGGCAGAGATGGATCTGACCTCAGATATCAGGCCTTGACAATAACTAAGCTCCTATTGAAATGACATGAAAGTGGGAAGTAAGCGCAACAGGACTGGAATGTACTATTTTCCCTTCTTGTTTTTCTCCTGGAATATTCAGTCCTTCCTTTCTAATCATATCGTGGACATTTCAAACTCAGAGCCAGCAGCAAGCAGATCTGTGGACGTCGGAATCCTCCTGGTAGCTTTATCTTGGAAATTTGGCTCCTCGCAGGCTTCTGGGGTGCTTGAACTCAGATGATTTAACCCCAGAAGAAGTGTGGAGGGAGGAAAAAGAAGATGGATGAGATCATGAAAAACCAGTTGATACACTGAGAGTTGGGAGAACGGGGGTGAATTTTGAAACGCCAACATCTTCTTGCTGTTAAATTTTATCTGGCAGGTCACCGAAGTGATTGGCAGCACTTTTTATTCTGTTCTGTGTTCACATGAGACATGTACTTTGCAGTTTTAACATAATGTGTTCCCTCCCTTTCTCTGTCGGGTCTGGCTTGAACTGCTCTGGGTGGGTCATTTTTCATAAACCGTTACACATTAATATTTTTAGACAACCCGCTTTGGGAGGGGAAGCCTGTCCTCAAACGACTGCCGAATGAATTTATGGTCAGTTTCACAGCCAGGTGTAGCACACCAGACAGTCAGTGTGGAGATGCAGTCCTCATTGCAACAAGTTACACTTCCCAGCTCTAAAAAAAATTGTTTTTTTTAAAATAAAAACCAAACTGTGGCATTGATGTGTTGACTCTGTTCAATGTGACGGCGGTGGTGAGGACATTGAGCTGCTGTGTGTTTTCCAGGCGAGCGTCTGGGTTTGGCTGACGTTCAGGATCTTCTAAAAACAGATCATGAGAGATTTGAAGCGTCAGCTAAAGACTCCACACAGAGATACAGACAGGAGAGACTCTGTGATGCAAAGGGATGAAGAATGGCCGCCTTATTGTCACCTCCATTGTTTGTTTTGGTCATATTGACCATCCTTTTAATTATGCAGTATGACATGGCAGGAGCAAAACGTCACACTGGAAAAATTAAGGAAACACCCACCATGCCAACAAATAACTGCTTTTGACATAATCACAGGTGTGCAGTGTATTTGGATTCTTCGTTGTTCTTCCTTTTGACAACAGGAAGAAAGGACTCAGCTGGGTCATCTTCAAAACTGAAGGCATTCAGACTGTGTTTCTGCTAAATCTTTAAAAAAGAAAAACTCCTTGAAAGAATAAAAGGAGACCAGATTCCTTAAATTGAAGTTCATTCTGAAGCAGATTCCATGCAGCAACTTTGAAAACCTTTTGTCAAAATCTGCAAACTCTAGAAACAGTCAGTAAAAATAATTCCTGCGAGCACAGGTCATGCATGTATGACTTTGCATGCCTCTGGTGGATAAAAGAGCTCAGAAAAGGAGGAAGGAGTTCCAATGCTGCCTTGAAAATGCAAGATGAAGTAACTAAAGAGACAACCTTCTGGCTCTCTGGAGAAAACTCCAACACTGAGACCCTCATCTGGAGCGCTTGTTAGTATCTCAACATAAATATGATCAAAAAAGCATTTTTTTCTAAATTTGCATTTGAAGTTAATTTTATTCCAAAGCTTTTTACACATTTTTTACGAGTAAATTTAGTCAAATCTGTAGTTGGTTGTCACTTATCCACAAGCTCAAACAGGAGCTTGCTGTTTTAAATAAAGTCTGTTAGATAAGCAGTGAAATTTAAAAGGGAATTTAAAAACTCATCACTGAATACCAAAAAGGAGTTGCAGAATACCTCAGAATGTTTTAATGTAATTTCCCAATTAAACATGTTTTCCATGTTAGTAACCTTCTCAGAGCTCAGGCTAGGAATGGGGCGAATGAAAGGTCTGCTATAAAATGCATGAGTAAAAACTCAGAGGAGCTCAAAAAAGGCAGGTGGTTATTTTCACCTGCTGACCCAAACACCGCTGTAAACAGCACAGAAATATCCCTGAGCACGGAGCTTTGTAGGGTTCTGCTTGCTTCCCAGTCAAATTTGTTTTTTGGTTCCATATTTGGAGATTGTGCTGCTCTGCTCAGCATCATTTTGCAGAAGTGGAGTCATGTGTTTATATGATAAAATGAAGAGTAGGTCAGTGTTCGGTAACAAGACTAATGTACATTTTCACCGCTCCTCTCCAGATTATTAGAAACACATAAATGGCTGGTGAAATATTCCTTTTAATAGAAATAAAGCTGATATCATGATGAGACCTTGGTTTGGGTTTGAACTTAGATTTATTGCAACTCTAGTTCAGTTAATTAATAATGTTTTCCAAATTACTGAGATATTCTTAGAAAGCTGTTTCCAAGAAAGCTTCAGACAGAACCTTTACCTTATTTTTTTACTTCTCTGAAGAGTTTTTGCATTGCTAGTGGCTCGTATTTTTTGCGACAGTAAGCAGGGAAGACATGAAGCAAAGGTCACCGGGAGTCGAACCTGCGACGTCCGCGTTGAGGACTAAGGCCTCCAAACGTGGGGCGCGGTAAACCCCTGCGCCACCACAGCACGCCCCAGACAGAACCTTTACCTTAAAGCGACCTCCACATGCATGAACCACTTGCTCTGTTTAATTATTGATCCACTAATTCTGGACTCCTGGTTGGCTGATATTTCTGTCCTGTGCTGACTCACACACAAGCCGTAGAAAAATAGATAGATTGTGATACTTTCATCAGTCACAAAGCCCAGCTGTTCTGGATGTATTTCCATTTCCTGGAATGAACTTTTATGATTTTGATGAGTCAGTCTCAGAATTTTTCCTCTCATAAATA
Source organism: Alfaro cultratus (assembly GCA_903066825.1). Taxonomy (NCBI): domain Eukaryota; kingdom Metazoa; phylum Chordata; class Actinopteri; order Cyprinodontiformes; family Poeciliidae; genus Alfaro; species Alfaro cultratus. The sequence continues at coordinate 3,467 of CAEFZX010000636.1, read as the reverse complement.
AAGGAGGAATACCAGAACATCATCACCCAGATAATCAGTGGACCAGTGAGGGTAAAAGTCGTGTTGAGCTTCGTTTGAACTTCAAAGTTGGACTTTCCAGGAGAAGCACCTCCCAAAGATGGATGTAAAGTTTGCAAACCTGAAAGTTTTCCATTCAGTTGTGTTCATAAGTTTACATACCCTGGTGGAATTTGATTCAGGTTAGCTTCACCACTTAGCCACAGCCAGAAAGTCCTTTAATTTCCACTGAGATTTCTCTGTAGCCCCCACTGCAAGAATAGATTTGTATTTTATTTTTTTTCCCAAGATTAGGAGCCTTAGCTATGCAGATTGAATGAAGAAAATAAAAAATAAAAAACATCTGTAAAATTACTGGACTAATGATCTGCACAAACTTCAAGAGATTTGGCGGTAACCGTATCAAACCCTGGGCTGAGTGAAGCAGATATCTGACGTGCTCAACATGCAAAAGAGGTTTCTGGATTCAAATGACTAAACTAAACAAAAACTTAAACACATTTGAGGGTTTGCAAACCAATCTATGTGCATGTATCTATTCCTCTGGTTCTTCTGCATTGTTGTGTTTTTCAGGCAGTCTCTCAGTGCTTTTAGATCATTGCTATAAAATTTCTGCTCTACGTTGAACTTATATTTGATCTTTGTCATTTGGATTTCTGATCTGTCTGAGTCATTAAAATGTCCTAATCTGTACTTTCTTTGATAGACAATTAGTTAATTTGGATGGATTATATGTAAAAGCGTCCAGTAATCAGTGAAGTCTCTTGTGACCTCCTCTGTAAAGGAGCAGAGCTAAATGACCTGACACTCAATCCTGCAAAGTTAAAAATGGTTCATGTAAGGTTATACTGTGTGGATGAGGGAGGACGGCCCCGACTGAGCTCTTGGTAGTGGGAGAACATTCAGCAACTCTTAAACTTTTCTTTGAATTTCCAAGATTTCTCACCTCATTCTTCTGTCATGCAATACTCTCCTTGGGACCGTTCACATTTTGTGGTTATAAAACCAATGATTAAGTTAGGCATGTATGCGTCAGATGTGGATAAGCTGGATTTGGAAACACTGGAGTTAAGGAAATGGATATTTAATGTGGGAAACCAATTGAGACAAGTTGTGATTCATGATCAATGAACTATAAAACACTCAGTCTTTTCTCTTGAACTAAGATTATTCATTCAGATAGGAACAGATTTCACTGTAGAAGTCATTTTAATACATTGCAATTCAATCAAATTTTATAAAATTATAATAAATGTATGTGGTTGCTTCCTTGCACCACTTTTAATGCAGTAGTTAGTTCATAATACAGAAAATCATGAGCTAAAAAGTGCAAATAAGTAAGTTTAAACAAATACAAAGAAAATCCTACTGTAGCAGTTCTGGAGTTCGTGCTCCTGGATTATTTCCTAGAAGGCAGCAGGCTGAACATCCCATTAAAGAGGCTTGTGCCACTTTTTAAGATGCTGCCTACTCAGCACACACAGCGCTCTGGGTAGACGTCCTGCAGATCTCACCATGCTGGTGGGATCGTGTCTCTCTTCTGCTGTGATGCAACCTGTGAGAAGCTGTGTTTCTGCAGAATGATATCACGACTGTGATGGAAACACTTGTCTGTTTTGGTCCGCAAAGCATGTCAACATGGCGGAGAGCTTGTTTTGCAAGAAGTACAAAAAGACAAAACAGCAAAACTTTTTGTTTCTATTGCTGTGAAAGTTCTGATCAGTCATTCAAGACGAGCATTCATTAGCAGCATGAATGTGATTTCATTTTTGTACTTTGGATTTATTTCTCTTTTGAGAACTCATGAAACAAAACACACTTCGAGCTTTTCTTAAATACAATAATTACATACACAAAATGGGATTTATTATGTATTTTCTTTTGAAGACAAAATATCATATACAGGCATAAATTAAAACCCACTGCCCCTTGTTGGCATCAGCAGCAAGGTCCCGGTTGGATATTAGACCATTTTTAATGAAATAATGACGCTGATCTAAAATCTAATGTTTCTTGGAACTGAGCTGCCATTTAAGCAGTCAGTGAGGTTGTGGTGTTCCCAGAATGTTAGCCAGGCTTGTCCAGCTCAGAACTGGTTATGAAGTGTTTTGGATCATTGTTTACTTGGAAAACAAAGATGCCACTGCTTTCTGTGGAGGTGAACCAGGAACTCTCCATCTTCATTCATCACTCCTTCCACCTCATTCAATCCATCAGCTCCACTGACAGGGACACTTATCCTTATTGTGAAACTAAAATCACCATTCTACTTAGTTTATGTTGCATTTTTAGACCTGAAAGACTGACCTTGACTTTCCAATACTGCTTGTCGCTCTGGTTAAACTACGGAATCTTTGTTCCTTATAGACATAAAACCATTTTTAAAGAAGGCACTGTGGGTTGTTTATGTGGGCAGCGGCAAATTTCAGTCGAGCTTCACGGTTTGGACTTTAGACGGCTCTCAGTCCATTCAATTGTAAAACCAGCCTGAATGAGGTCAGTGTTAAAACTTTGCCAGCATCTTACAGTTTGGATCTGGATCTTTCTGGACAATTTAAACTAATTTCCTTTCATCGGAAATCTCCAGTTTAGGCCCAATGGGTAAAACCTGGATAGAGTGGGCTGCTTCAACTTGATTATGATTCCAAACACACATCCAAACTATTTTTTAAAGGATAAATACATGCAGGCAACTCAACATGCTGAAAATACATGAAAATACACAAATAGAACAATAATAATATGATGAGATACACAAAAATTTAAGTCTCACATTAAAAGAAAGAACTGATAAAACAAATAAGTATCTAAGACATGATAGAAATTATCTTTAGCAAACATGTTTATAGTTTTGGTACAAAATACAAAGCAGTTTCTGCTTATCTGAAGTTGTCAGGGAGTTTGTTGCAGAGCTGAGCAGCACTAAAACTAAATCTAAATGCTGCCTCCCCACATTTTAAATGAATTTTGATAAAGCTTTCGGGCTAACCCAAATCTCAAATCTATAAAAAATATATGGACTATGCTTAAAAACAACTGAGGTTGTGGCAGAAAAAAAAAAAAAACAGTTTAAATGAACTCTGTCGCCTCAATATGAGGATAATGAAAAGTAGTATTCATTTCAGACCGATGCACTGAATTCTTGTTTTGAAATATTCAAAGTTTTGTGTTTTTTTTAATCCTTCCATCCTAGAGAAAAAAAATCAAATGCATCATAAAAATGTAAGAGAATCATAACAAAATAATACTAATAATGCCTAATTGTTCAATTTAAAGGATTGTAAATGTGACACTTATTTTTATTTTTTTTAGAAAGAAGCCATCTAAACACAACCGGATCATACTTTAATTTGCTGTTGTCAGATATAACTGCACTGTAAAATGTAATAGTATATCATACTCAAAAAGAAAAGTGACCTTAACTCATTTCAGCTTAATTTGTTGACTAT
>CAEFZX010000632.1:0-16566 GCA_903066825.1 Alfaro cultratus | reverse complement strand
ATGAGACAACTGTTTTTAAATTTAATAAAATTTTCGAAGTTGAGCATCTTATATTTTTCCAAAATATGACACTGATGATATGACAAAGGCTTTTGATCGAGAATTTTTATCGACTTTTTGAATAACATTTCTATTGGTTTTAATAATGTCTCCAGTGAGTGACCAGGTTGTAATGCAGTAATCTATATGTGAAAAATACCATTGAATGTAGAAACATTTTTGCAGAATTAATGGTCATTAAAGGTCTGATTTGTTTAAAATTATATAGATTAAATTTAATTGTGTTTGCTGTAAGTTTAATGTGTTTTTTGAAAGACAGTGTTGGATCCAGTGTGACCCCGAGGTACTTGAACTCCTGCACAAGGTCAAGCTCTGTTCCCCCCAGGAACACACTGGACCGCTCCAGTTTTAGGATTTTTTTTGTGATCATTGAAACAGTTTTCTTTTTGTTCAGTAATAGAGATGACTGAAAGAGCCAATGCTGTATATTCTCCAAGGCTGATGTCAGGGTAGATGAAGCTTCCTGTGTACTTTTAGCAGGTGTAACCAGATGTACTTGCTGGTGTTGGTTTGTTTTGTCATATGTCTGTTGGCAATCTCTGGGGCCTGAAAACTTCCATTTTTGTGCAAATCCAAGTCTTAGCGTGAAGAATCGTCTGTGGCTTAGATTAAGTGAGGGATATCAGACAGGAAAGCAATGTTCAGTCATTTATTAGATCCATATTTAGCTGCATATGCATTATTCTATCAGATTCTGATAAAAATTAGGCCTATAAATGGGTACTGGGAAAAGATTTGCGAGATTTTCCACATTAGTCATTTTGTAAGAAAGGTGATCAAATATAGTAGCTTCGCTCCAAATGACAGCATAACTGGCTCAAAGCTCCACATCAGAAGCAGACTGTAAAGATGTTCTTAATTAAGAAATTGCTGAGAAAGGATATTAAGTGCTGTGTGGGTCAATTTAGAAGACAATATCTCAGCTTCGGCTCGGTTCATATGATTTAATCCAACTTGTCATTTTTTTTTCATTCTTTCTTCTTTGTACAGGGAATTTAGAACAGTGGTTTATATTTGAATGGCTCCGCTCCGACTGTTGTACATTTTAGTTTACTTCTCAGGTGTAATTCACTCAGACTTGACTACAAGTTTCATTGTTAAAGACTGTGGATTAGTTCAAAAGTCTTTCTTTTATTCCTTTTAAATTTAGAAACTAAAAGTGAACCCACAAAGTCTCTGCCTAGTCTATAAACTTTACAAAGGTAATCCAAAGATGTAGGGTGAAGGGAAAGAAAAGAACATGTTGTTTTTCACAGATGAGTTCCAATATTATTCATACCTCTAGTAGACCTAGGTATATATATTTATTAACATTTAACTAGAAAGTTTGTTTTTAAAAGGAAACAAGATGGGTATCTCAGAAAGGACAACTGAACAATATGAAATAAGTTTTAATAAAAAAAAAAAAAATCTACATTTAATTTTTTAAAGGCTTGTGAAATATTACTTACCCTTCTCATTATTCAATAGGAAAAAATGTGACATTAGAACTACTAAACCCTTTACATACCTGCTGAGTAGCTTTTTCTTTAACTTTGCACTGATTTTATGATGATTTATCTTTGGTGATGAGCTCCAACTCTTTAAAGTCTATTAGATTCAAGCCTGGACTCTGCCTGGGCCTCCTCAATATGTTAATATTACTTCTAGTGAGTGCAAACATGTTGCTAAAGTTAACAGATTACTTTGAGCCTAAATCTGCCAGGGGTAAAGGGCTGCATTTATTTCTGTGCTTTTTGTTCATTTTTGTCACATTTTAGCTGCACTCATTTTTCATCTAATTTTGTTGCTTTTCTCTCAGTTTGTCAACACTACGCCTCTTTTTCTGTACATTTGTGATTAATTGCATCACTATTGGATTATTTCAAGCTTGAAAGTGCTCATTTTTAAAATTTTTCTCTGTGGCCATTGTATTTCTTTTAATATTCTGTCTATTTGTGCGTGACTTTTCCTTTCTGTGATATATAGTCAGTTGTACAGGAATACACCAGAGGCTCCTTGGCGTGTGTCGGACCTCAGCTTTTTCAGATTGTCCATCCATGTGTATTTTTTTTCCTGGAACATAATAGTAATAGCGTTACTGATGAAAAAATAAATGATAACCTGTCTTTGGAAAAAAAAAATAAAAATAGATGCCCTATTTTGTTGTATAGGACATCTTTAAATATTAATAAATTAGTTCAAAGGTTAATCTATAATAATTTAGATTCTAAATAATCTAAATTGATTATCTAAAAGTTTCAGGGAAAATTGAAGGACTAAATTAAAGGAAATACGCGTTTTGAATGTCTGCTCATTTAATCATAAAGTCATCTGTAATCATTTACTCTCACACTGAAGACACTGGTGCACTGCTTTTTAACAATAAGCCTAAAATTTTAAATCTACCTAACCTTTAATTTTTAATATTCTAAATACAGTGTGCGTAAAAATGTTTACAACTTTTGGATAAAATCCCCACTTTTTTGCAGTACAGCGCCTCCTAGTGGTAAATCGGACATTCATGTCTAAACATTTCAGGCATTGATTCAAATTTTTTTTCTATATAGTTTATGTACTACATGTACTTCTTTGTCTTGTTTTCATGGTTTAAGGATAAAAAGAGTTTTTTAGGTTGTGTATTACAAAGGAAGTTAATGCACTTTATATTCCAAGTACATTCAATTATTTTTAAGAACTACAATCTGTTTATTCTAATCCACATAGGGGCTTCCAGTGGTTCTCCTCCTCCATGAGCTGTCAGATTATGAAGGAAACTGGAGCATTCTTCCTGTTCTTCCACTGTGAGTGTTTAATGCACCAATTGCGACGTTATACAAGTTATAAAATTGCAAATGTTTTATTGTCCAGACTTTTGTTGTAAATATTCCTGTGTGGGAAATATAGGGAATAACTTAATGACTTCCTGGACGTCTTTCCAGTCTCTTTGCTATTTATGGAGAATCGGCATCCTGGTTTTTGTTCATAGAAGAGGAAACGATAGTTATTTTGCATGTTCTGCAAAAAGTTCTTAAAAGATATCCGGCCCAAGAGGTGAGACTTTAATTTTATTGTTTATTGATGAAAGACTGGATGTGAATTACAGACAGTATTTTTGAAAACCAACTGAGAAAATCTTTTTCCCATTTTCTTATTTACAGGAATGGTTTTTGGGTCAGCGTCTCCATGACAACAAGCCCTCCATTGTTCACCACTACGCCTTTTCTGAAGACCCCACTTCTTTTGGTTACCCTGACCCAGCAGCTGGTTGGGCTTTAAGTGCTGCCCTGCACCGAAGGTGTGTGAGATAGTCTGTCGTGTCAGGAAATGTGTGAAAATTACCTGTTTCAGTCCTTTCCTCCAGGCTTTTCCCCCACATTAAGCTCTTCATTTTGTTTTTCTCTAAAATTAATGACCTTATGAGTATCAATTAAAGTCCCTTCTCTAATAAAAAAGTCAGTACCCATAAATTCTTCACATTACTCTTCAAAACCACTATTACATTAGTGAATAGATCACTCACTTACTGGATGCAGTCTCAACCTTCAGATTTGCTGATAGCTAACCCCTTCCAAAAACTAATTTCTCATTCATTTTCTGTGCCTTTCACTGCCTGGTTTCAGCTTCCACTAGCAGTAAAGCTTACATAATCTCTTCTGTGTTTCAGACTGGCTGAGCGGATTCAGTCTGAGAATCTGAAGTCGGATTTTACCATCGACTTGACCCACGAGGTACTCGAAACCACTTCTAGAGGTTTGATGGAAGTTTTGTCAACCTCTATGTTTTCATGGCGCATGTTACAACTTATCTGCTACAAAACAACTATGTTTTCATATGTTTTCATGTGTCATCATTGCCAGGCGTTAGTGAGGAGTCTGTATATTCAGAAAATATATTGATTATATTGTAAACAAAACAAACAAAAAAAACATGTAGGGATGGTTTCTTGTTGCAAAAGTATTTTCACCCCTTAAATTGCAATGCAGGTTAACAGGACTTGTGATATGCAGACACCCTAAGGGAGTTTTTACACCTGAGGTGTTTAGTTTTTTAACATGAACTTAGGTACAGCTTTTGGATTTTAATTTGTATTAAATTTCAAAGACATTTGAAGTAAAAATGAAGAACTTTGCTTTCTTGATTTCCAGACTAGCTGGATACATTATTTCTTGCACATAGCAAACTGTGCTGGAATAATCTATTTGAAATGCAGGCCATCCTTTTTAAAAATGTTCTGCATTTGGAAGTCTTCTCCAATTTGAAAATCTCCAATGACCTAAAAGATGACTCAGAGAAAGTTAATGAGCGTGCATGTGTGAGAAAGAGAACATATTTTACCAACTTTCCTTCTGTAGATTTCAACATTTGCTACCATTTGATGATGTGAAAATCTACTCTCACTGTTTCAACTAATTATCCAAATATCCAACATTTGTCTTACATTTTGTCACATTTTTCTTTTTTTTCTTTTTTATAGATTGCTTTGCTTATCTGGGAGGAAGGAAGAGGACCAACGCTGACCACAGTTCCAGAGTTTTGTACAGAAACAAGAGACAACTGTGCAACCAAATTCATAAACTACCTGCCCAACTGTGTATGTGCAACTCTTGTTTTGATTATAAACAAATATGTTGATGTAAGAGGATACAAAAAAATAAATAAATAAATTTGGTTAAATAGTAGAAATAACTTTTAAGGTTTATTGGGCTAATCCCCCTGAAATGAATAATTCTAAATATTCTTGGCAACCAAATTATTGAAACATATAGAAGGTAATCAAACAAACAACATAAATGGCAGTAGTACTTGTTTTGAATGGCATGAAGGCCATTGATTAAAGTTTTATTTATGCAGAATATTTTTTAGCTGCTTCCTCTAATGGAAACACTTTCAGCTCCCCAAGCACACTATGTACTAAGCATTTAGTAAATAACAAAACCTAGTAGGGCTGCAAAGATTAGCTGATTTAGGACAGAGGTTAAAAAAAAAACAAAAAAAAACATTTATTGCAACAAAAAATTTATGTAGTCTTATGATATGGATGTTTGGGGCTTAAAAAGAAAACAGACATATTAGGAACTACTAAACTGTAAACCATGAATGATTTATAAAATCCTCAAATACATGATTTTGTTTGTGATAATACAAACTAAATATCTGCATAAACAGGATATGCCAGGATAGGTTTGTTAAGTCATACATACAACAGTCATACATTTTCATATTTTGTCACATTACTATTGCAAACTTCAAAAACATTAATGAGATTTTATGTGTTAGACCAACATTAAGTATCTCATAATTGCTTACTGATGTTTTCTGATAAAGCTCTGAGACTTTCCCTGAACAGCTGCACCATTTTGAAATTAAATTACAGAAAAGGACAATTAATTTTATTAAGGAGTGTCGAGACAGAGTGAAAAAAAAAGTTTATTTCCAAACTATCTCAAATGATCCTCATTATTTGCTTTCCACTAAACATTTATTTGCTACTTTTTGTCAATCTGTCACATAAAATCTGAGTAAAATACATTAAGCTTGTAATTTAATGAGACAAATCTGTAGAAGTTCAAGTGGTATGAATGTGTTCGAAATTATGTTTGGCACCGGTTTTTCTAAGATCATTGTGTTTTGATATTTTTCGGTTGTGACTTATTGGTCACAGTGAAAGTGTAAGTTCTGGTCACCCTGTCGCAAATGTCATGCCATTTTTTGTTTTGTTTTTTAAAATTAAATTATGCTTAATTTTCTCCCGTGTCCTCAGATAACAAATATGTTAAAACTGTATGCAGTGATACAAATTCTTCTCAACAGTCATTTTCTGTCCAGTTGGAGAGCAAAGGTAAACTAGAGGCTTTTAAAAAAATCACTGAATGCCTACAGTTTGTAAACATATGTATATTTTTTCAGAATTTTGTTTGTTGCTATAACACACAGTCTTTCTATTTCTGTTCCAGGGGAATCCTGTATCAAAGAATAATATATTTGTTGCTGTGAAAACTTGTGAAAAGTATCATTCAGTGCGAGGTGAGTATTAAATCTGTGATGGATGTCTTCTGTTGGACAATGTGTCATTGTGTACTACTTCTCAGTGACTGTTGTAAAAGCGTCTCAGACACAAAGTCTTTGTATATATTCCACTAATGCCTGCTGATGCATATTCTACACATACCACATGTCATATTGGTACCTTTCTGTCTGCATATAGTGGTCTGACACCTAACTGGGCTAATTTGTTTACCAAATATCTGCATTTATGTCTATAATCTGTGGTATGCTTAAACAAGCTCTGCTTAATTTACCATCTAGGGTTAAGATTTTTTCTAATTTGAGTTTGCAAAGTGTGATCAATTTAAGCCCTGTGTGATTTTTGGATTTAACAATGGCTCAGTCTTTTTTTCCCCCCCAAGGCTAGGATTTCCTTTTATTTGTTGTTGCTGGCCATTCGCACACAATCCCAGTAAAATTAATCAAACTTTACGGTTGAAATGTAGCTAAAATACAAAACTGATTTTACCTTGCACTGTATTTAAGTTTCAGATACAGTTCTGTTTTCTTTAAAGATGGTTACAGGTGAATAGCTTCCAATGACCTAAATTTGGCCTCTTTTCTTTCTTGTTAATTTAATACCTGTTGTTAAACGGTTCAGTCAGGTGCAGGCTGCCTATTGAAGTTTGCATCCTCATCTAAATTTTCTGCTTAAATTTTAGCTGCTTGTGTAATCATCCAAAACACTGGTGTCTTTTTTTTTTCGGGTCAAAATGAGCCGACAGACTATTTTACAGCAATTAACATAATCAGAAGCAGAGTGGAGAGATTAGATTTTTTGTGCGTTGGTTTGAGCTCAGCTTATTAGAATTGCATAGCAGAATGTCACAGTGTCCTCTCCACATTTTGATAATACAGAGATGTGTTTAGGAATAAATGAATACAAAATTGGTCCCTCTTGTAATGGATCAAAAATTTAGTTTGTTTTATTTAACTCTTAATTGAAAGTCATCATCTTGTTGCCTTCATCATATAGATAATACTCTTATCCAGATTAATATGCAGTGCGAGAGCATTATCCTTTCTATCCCTTAATTAAAGGCAGTCTTCTATGATTTAAGGATCAAGCCTTTCAAGGAGACACTTTGACAAATTTGGTTTTAAAATGGCAACCATTAATCTGGTTTCAGTCATTAAAGAGCCAGGGTTTCTTCAAGTGTATTACAATCCTTGCAGGCCGCCAATCTTTATTGATACCCCGACGTGGTAAGTGTCGATTGTTTTTAAATAGGGTTGGTAATACACTAGTGATATCTCTAAATTTTCCCTAGGTGTGAGTGTTAGTGTGCATGGTTGTTTGTCCTGTCTGTCTCTGCGTTGCCCTGCGACAGACTGGCGACCTGTCCAGGTTGTACCCTGCCTCTCGCCCGGAACGTTAGCTGGAGATGGCCACCAGCACTTCCTGACCCCACTAGGGTCAAGGGTTTATAGTTGATGCATTGAACTGGGTTAGAGGGGGGACACACCAATCGCGCTGTCTTTGTGAACAAAGACTAATGCATGGCATGTGCATTTACACATTGTTGTTCAACATCTGTTTTGGCATGCGCTTGGCTCTCTGTCCGCACTTGCAACTTGATAAAGCTTATTCAATTTATTTCAAAAACACTTTGATCCCAGGGGGATATTAAATGTTGTAACTAATATTATCTAAGGTTCAAAAGCATACAAGAAATCAAGCTCCCCCGCCTTCTCCCAGTGCTCCCAGGACTAACTGCAGAAATACACCACTGAGTCAGAAACAACCAATCATGGCTTGTTTCAAAATCCACTGGCTGATTACTTCATTAATAATACTGAGAGAGGTGTATATATATATATTTTAATTGTATTTTTTGATTGCCTTTTCTGGTGTAATAACATAACTATCTAGTCATGTTTTCAAATTTCCTGTTAACTTTGAACATTTTTTTAACACATACGCAGTGGGCTACTGGCTGGCGGCCCCAGTGCCCTTTCTACCACTTAGCAGATTTTCTAGGGGAAACCCTGACAGAGGTCTGTTTGACTCTCTAGTTCCAAAAGGTGGATGTCTGAGTTTAATGGTGATCTTTTGCTTCTCTTCTCTGCTTCCTCACAGTACCAGTAGTGAAGTCCACCTGGGAAAAACACGCTGTTTATTTAGAGTACTATAGCGATGTCACTGATGCCTCCATACCCACTATCAACCTTGGAGTGCCCAATACTGAGAGAGGTGAACTTATTCACTGCATTTATTGTTTACTGTAAACAAAGATGAACATAAAAGAGTTCTATCATAATTTGTTTACCACTTCCTCTTTTTCAGTTGTTTGGGCCTATAAGTTTTGCTTACTCATAAGTTACAGGCCCATACTGAGTTTGAAACAGTGCAATTTTGTCTTTTCTTCTGTTTGTCTTACCAGCACTGTTACTCTGATACCCACAGGCATCAGGCCTCACAATAACAATGTCATCAAAATAACATTTTTTAAAATATTTAGCCTCGACTTTCAACTTATTAGACTTGTTAACCTTCATCATTAGGACATTCTGTCCAGAGTTTGGTAGATGTTTACCTGCTGAAGAACACTATAAATGGTTTATTAGCAAGCCTCTGCAGGACTTGATGGCATGCTGAGCAGATAAATCAATTATTTGTCTGGATCAGGGACACTTTTAAAACATGCTGCCAGTGGGGCCTGAGAATGAATGTTAGGCAGCACTGCATTAGACACTGAATTACAACATTAGCAACTGAATGAAAGTAGCAATAAAAAACAAGTCACATAATGAAGTATATATTTGAACGTTGGATTGTTGTTTTAGAAAAAAACAGAAATTGCCTGACCAAGTCATTACACAGAGCTTACATAAAAAAATAAAAGCCAACAGCAAGAACACATATGGAAGAGTTATTTCATGCAAGACAAATTCATCTGCCTTGCTGTCGGAAACAATGAGATTGACATGGACATTCAAAATACAGAGCTACGAAATGCTTATTAAATATTATATGGCAGAGAAGCCAATGGAAAAACACATGTATGTTTCCAGTAACTATTGCAAGCAAGGAAAGCAACATAAAAAGGAAAATAGTCGGTTCTGATTGTCTAAAGAGCTGGAAAATTGATAATGGGAAGATGTAACTCACTGAAAAATTACTACTGTGTTTTTCAAAACCTGTGGACAGCTCTGTGAGGTGCAAAAGTACAAACCTGCAGGGTCTGGGTACTATCAAATGCAAACTGAAGTTCAAGTTTCATCATCTGCTTTCCATCCCTTTTTATGTTACTTTTTGTGTCTATACCTGGTGTTCAAAGTGTTACGTTCAAAAAAACTTTTGCCACTGATCACCAGTAGCTCCTTTAACACCAATTGTCATCTTCACATTTTGTAACAACAACCTTTACATTTAATTATTTTGGTTTAGGAATGACCTCTTTAATACAGAAAATGTTTAGTTTTTGTTTTGGCGTATCCCATGGAACTCCCCTGGGATCACATCTGTTCGCCATTTATATCATTTTTATTGCAGTTTCATTATACAGTTGTAAATTAACTCTTTATGCTGATAATTAAATTCTTATTTAAACCCAATTCATTCCAGTGTCAGTGATTTACAATCATCACTATTTCTGTATACATCCAGAAATTATGGATGAAAGCAGCCACACGGAGAAAAATAGAGAAACATATTTTTTTTTCTTGGAGTTTCTACTGATTCCAGCACACTTCCATCAGTGTCCATTCTTTTGAGGATTAGTCCCTTCATACAGAATGGAAGAAATTAGGTGATAGCTGCTGTTCACCTCTGTCCTTTTCACTATTCTTCCCATTTTCTAGACTTTTTTGTAACCTTGACCTTTTAGATTTTTCTTTTATTTCCTCACAATCTGTTTTTTACGATCTGCGGCTGTTCACCAGCTTGAATGAGCTGTTCACAAACGAACCAGTTTACTCAACCGAGATTTAATAGATACACACTATAAAAGCACTGGAATGTAACTGCTGTTTCCACTTTTGCGATGTCTCAGCCACAGGGCCTTTTTCAACAGTAAGCATGTGTACCAAATTAAATTTTTTTTAAAATTTCCTTTCCTGTTTTTATTTTGCACAAACAGAAAGTATCTAATTAGTCACTTAAGACTTATAAAGTGCTAGCAACAAACTAAAAAACTGAAGTGAGAGTTACAAGTTTTCACAAAGGATTTCAAACTAACCACAGCACATTTTTACTTCAAGTTGTTCAGATTCATACTGTTCAGTTTCACTTAAAGGAAATAGTTACATATATTTCTGTTAAACCATAAGGCATTTCTACCTTACAGTGACATGTGAATACATACAAATGATGTTTCATAATTTCCTCTGATACTTTATCATCTGATCTAAACTTTATTCAAGCCAACAGCCATATTTCTGTAAATCCATTCATGTAAAAATTGCACACACCACACATATTGCACATATGAGCTTTTCTGTAAAACTTCTGTAAATATTACTGAGTCTGTAGCTACTCTGCTTAAACATAGATAATATTCAATCACCTCAGCATACCAAATGACCAAAAATGCCCGATAGGACTCCTTCTTCAGCCTGACAGCATCGCTCACCAAAGGTATCCACCAACAGGTTCGAGGGCTGCCTCCGCGATAGGCACCAACAACCTTGCGGCCACAAGGTTGTTGGTGCTCCGATAAGCCGCCTCGACAAAGGAGGCACAGAACATGGTCCACTCAGACTCAGTGTCCCCCACCTCCCCCAGAACGCGTTCAAAGTTCTGTCGGAGATGGGAGTTAAAGCTCCGCCGCACAGGGGATTCCGCCAGACGTTCCCATCAGACCCTCACAACTCGTTTGGGCCTGCCAGGTCTGACCGGCATCCTCCCCCACCACCGGAGCCAACTGACCACCAGGTAGTGGTCAGTGGACAGCTCCATATCTCTCTTCACCCAAGTGTCCAAGACATACAGCCGCAGATCCGGTGAAACAATGGCAAAGTTGACCATCAACCTCGGCCTAGGGTGTCCTGGTGCCAAGTGCACATATGGACACCCTTATGCCTGAACATGGTGTTTGTTATGGACAATCCGTGACTAGCACAGAAGTCCAACAACAGAACACCGCTCGAGTTCAGATCGGCGGGGCATTCCTCCCAAACACCAACCTGATTAATTCAAATAATACATTTTTGGCCACTTTTGGGGGTGTTTTAGAGGTTCAGAATAAGATGATAAGGCAATTATTGACTACAGAAAAAGACATATAACAGCAAAAAGTTACTTCCCCGTCTTTATACTTGATACAGTAAATTTTACTTTCCCTATTTTCAGTAAATATGCAATATAAAATGTATATTCAGCTCTGGAAAAAATTAAGAGACAACTTAAAATTATCAGCTTATCTGATTTTACTTTTTATATGTATATGTGTGAGTAAAATTAAATGCTGACAACAAGTCTCTGAAATTCCAAGCAAAAGTTTTGTATTTATTTGCAGAAAATGAGAAGTCACAAAATAACGAAAAAGATGCAGTGCTTTCAGACCTCCAGTAATGCAAATAAAACAAGTTTGTATTCATTTAGAAACAACAATACAAATGTTTCAACTCAGGAAGAACTCAGAAATCATTATTTGATGGAATAACCATGAGATTTTCAACAGGGTTCAGTGCAGAGGACTCTTCATTTATTCCAGAGCTATATGTCATTTATGTATATCATAAACAGTACAACACACAAATATGTTACATTATGACTAGGGCCAAAAAGCAATGGCTGGACAATTACACACATCTCTGGGTTTTATGGGGTGCTCCCAGTCTCGAGTTGCCAGTATCGGATAAAACACAGTACCAGGATGGATCTGTGTTAAAATGGCAACAGTCAGAATACATGGCTCAGGGATGCTTTGAGGAGCATGGCAAGAGATTTTCCTGGCCTATAAAATTTAGAGATCTTAATCCATTTGTGAGGAGTTGATGTCAAGCAAAAGGAGGATTTACAGATTATCTGGCAGGTGGCCATAATGTTATGCCTGATCAGTTGTAAGATTATAAATGGCGTGACAGCAGCTTCATGGCTGAAACTCATTTAAACTTATCTCTGTGTCGCATAGACCAGTTTTACATTGACTGAACCAAATCATAGAATAGCAGGTGCAGGTGAAAAAGAGACTCCATCCAATTTGCATATTCATAGATCTATGCTATGAAAAGTTGTAGAGTTATATTCTAGATCACTGTAGAGGATGGCAGGGATATTCAGATGGAAAATAAAACTCACATTGTTGTTTTAATGAGAGAGATTTACCGGTGTAACTAGTTTCAGGAGATGGTTGTTAACATGCTGAATATATGAGGTGTTTAAATCAATATCTAATGCTTTGGATTAAATCACAAGGTACTGATCTAATTTTAAAATACAGCAGATGCAGTGTGACTAAAAACACCATACAGTGTAAAATTTTATCTTCATTAGATCATCACATGCCCCTTCTTTTCACTTGTCACCAGCTTGAATTCTTGTCACAATCATGTCATGTGACACACCAATGTGTATGCATAATATTGAAATAAAACATGACAACTTCTGTTCTCAAACTTTCTGTCTGCTTGTTCTTTAAAAGGACACTGTGGGAAGACGTTTGCCATCATGAGGCGTTTTCTGAGTGAAGCTGTGCCGAAGGTTGATTGGCTCATCATTGTTGATGATGATACTCTTATCAGGTAAGAGAGGAGTTTTTATCATCAGACACCAAGAAGTAAGCCGTATTCCAAAAAATGTCAAATTAATATAATGACTTCTCTGCTAAACAGCAACATTTTAAACATATTTTTTCAATGTTGTATAAAAGTCTAAATATTTTAGATTTTTAGGCACACATAAAAGAGTTGTGGGATGAGCTGGACTCAAAACTCAGAACCTCTCAGTTTGAAATGCAGCATCTCTGTGTGCTTGCAGTTGTGCACATGTATGCAAAAATGATTTTAGACCATGACTTTTAATGTCTACCAGTCTTGGTTTTGCTTTTTTTTTTTGGAGAATTATTTTCTAATCACCAATGCAAATTAAATTTGCCCGTCATCTGTCTTCAAGACATTTTGACTTTGTTGCATTATCCTAATGTTTCAAGCAACTGATCATGATTACTATTCATGGTTCTTTTTTCTCTTTTGTGACAACAAAATTAAAACTGCTTCTGCTGATAACCAGAAAGCGTCTTATTTCAAAACAATTCAAATGCTTGATGACACTTTTGATTAAAATGGTTATGTCGTCATATTTACTACTATTTTCTTTCTTTAATTCTAAAATAAATAAAAATGCAGTCTTCCTTCACATTTAGATATTATTATTGTAATATCACAACTGAAATAAGAAAGAAACAGACTCCTACTGAATCCAATAAGGAGTTCAATAGGAGTCTTTTTATGATTTGCAACATTTTTACATGATTTACATAAACTGATTTACATACAAAAGCACAAAATCTTACCAAGTAATTGTGGGCTAGTTCCCAGAGCAAATATCTTATTACACTTAAATTAAGACAAACTAACTTAAAAGTAACTTTTCAGCAACTAATAGAGGTTTGTTTTAAGTAAATAATTTCTTAATATTGATGAAAAAGTTCTTGTTCTGTTGGCAGATTAATTAAATTATAACATGAGAAAATGTCTTGTTATAAGTTAAATATTCTGCCAATGGAGCAAGAACTTTTTCATCAATATTAAGGAATTGTTTACTTAAGACAAACCTCTGTAAGTTGCTGACTGTTACCTGTAAGTTAGGTTTGGCTTATTTCAAGTTTGCTAAGATATTTGCACTAAACTAGACCAAAAATACTTGGTAAGATTTGTGTTTTTGCAGTGTACTTTTGTCTTATTACGTTTGCCCTTTAATCCTGGACATGTTCTTCAGGTGATAGAAGGCCAACTTTGTAAACGTCTTTATGTGACTGAAGGCTCAGGTATCAGTTCATCATTCCACCCAGATTTTTGCCTGATTTCTAGTTTCTAGCTGTATTAACTGAAGCTGTGCGCTGACTCTATTGTTCCTCTAGATGTCCAAAGAAAATAAGTTCAGTTTTGTTCTTGCTCAGCTGGAGAAAGACTCTATCTGTTCAGAGCATGGATGGGTTCAGAGTTACATGGTTTCCTTGTATCATCTGTATAGTTATGGCAACTAGTCAAATTTTTTGTTATAATGCTCCTATTAGCTCAAGAATAGGAGTGGTCCCAGAATTGAGCTTTGTGGTACCCCACATGTTACTCCTGTCTTCTTCAATGAGAAGTTACCTACTGACATAAAGAAATCCTTGAACCAACTGAGTTCTGGACCGGAGAGTCAACGGTGTCATATTCTGTGCTGAGGTCCAGTAGAACCAGCCCTGTGGTTCTGTATATGAGGTTTATGAGGTTTTACTAATCCCAGCAGTTTATCAAGAAAAACATAAAAATGTTCTGTTTGAATTAATTATTTCAATGTGTTCTTTTGAATGTTTACAGAGCATGCATGAGGTTTATTTTGTTTTCATCAGGGTGCTTGTTATTGTTTATTTTTAGTCTGCCCCGGCTGCGGCGACTGCTGCGATGCTACAACCCAAAGGAAGCAGTGAGCCTGGGAGAAAGATATGGGTATGGCCTGATGCAGAACGGATACAGCTACACAACAGGAGGAGGAGGGTATGTGAAGATGTTATTCTAAGTCAGAATGTTACATTAACTTGACCAATACATTCCTCATCTGAAGGGATTGCATCATTCATCTTTGTTAAGTCACTTGTTCAGCTAAGTCATAAACCTGCCCAAGAAAAATCTGTTCTCAGATTTTCTGCTGCAGGGTGAGTTCATTAACTTTGTATGAATAAATTTTTTTCTGCTTTGGTAAAAAAAAATCAACAAAAAAAAAACCAAACAATTACTCTAACCACCCGATTACTTACTTGAAGACCTACTTCTTTAATTTAATAGCGGTATCGACTCTCTGGGAAGAACAAAGAGGCAGTGATCAGAGGTTTTGCAGAGACATTCATGTCGATACAAATTTATCATTAAGAACTAATGAGAACTGCAAAATACAGGTGAGAAAGCTGAACTGTTTTAAATATTAAATTTTTTCTGACTGAAAGTAACATTAAAGTTTTGGACTAAGCCAGTGCCCTGAAAAGGTTATGATGGACAATCTTTGCGGGGAATGAAAGAACAGGTTGATGGCAAATTGCTCTTCCTTCCTCAAAAACCAGGAGCAAAGATAAAATTTCAAAAATACTAGTAGAAACATGGGGAATAGCTAAGATGTATTTTATTTTTTTGTAAAGTCAGAAACCTCTGTGTTGAATGAAAAAATGTTTTACATCCAACTCTTTCAGGGTTATAAATCAGTTTTGACAGTAAATAAAAGTTTAGTTACAAACAAAAGAGCAATGATTTCCACTTACTTGCTTTATTAAATTTATTAGAGCTCTGTAACTTTGAAAATATTTAAATAATACTTTTTCTGTATTATCATCTCAAAAATATCAGCTTGTCTACATGTTATTTAGGTAGAAGAGAAACTGTGACATGCTGATATGTTAGAGTGTTTAAACATTTATTTTGTTATTGTTATTGGTCTCTGTATGCATAATTTTTATTTGGATCAGAGGTGGACTGACACTATATGGGTGAAAGAGGGTAATTGGTGTTTAAAAATGTAAAAAATTACTACAAAGTTTTGATATATACTACACATAATTCACAGAATTTCTGTGCATTAAAAACTCTTGTTCTTGCAGGAAACATGGAAAAAACACAACAATAAAAACTGAATTATGGTATTTAATAAAGTTGAGCTTACCTTATGTTGACATTGCTATATTAAAGCTAATCTGTGTGAAGTGTAAATGTTTTCCTTGTGTATATGTGGGTTTTTTGTACTGGACATGATCTTCCGCACTTCACGACGGTTCACTGCTTGAAAATGAAGAACAAAGTTCAAGTCAATTTAAGTAAACTTTAAAGATCTGTATCTAAATACCTGATGGCATTCAGAATATAGGGTAAAAACTAAGATAAAAACCCAAGAACAGCAAAGAATCGATTAAAGCAGTGTTGAAAACCCACAGGAAGGATGTGAATTGTACTTATTCAAAATGAAAAATATACAGTGGTGTGAAAAAGTGTTTGACCTCTTCCTTATTTTCAAGTGTTTCAGGACATCAAAACAATTTAAACACAAAATGCAGATTTTAAATTAAGGTGTTTATTATTAAGGGGGATCAGGGGGTTTGAATCTAAACAGAGAGGAAAGATTAAAGATAAACAAACCCATCAAACTTTAGGTCTAAGTAAATCTTGTGCTTCCTTTCTTTTGGGGAAATACCGTATTTTCCGCACTATAAGGCGCACCTTCAATAAATGGCCTATTTTAAAACTTTCTTCATATGCACCGCATTATAAGGCGCATAGAATAGACGCTACAGTAGAGGCTGCAGTTACGTTATGCATCCATTAGATGGAGCTGCGCTAAAGGGAATG
>CAEFZX010000630.1:0-16868 GCA_903066825.1 Alfaro cultratus | reverse complement strand
CTTGACTAAATGTCATGTTTTTATTGTTGTTTTTATTGTTTTTACTGTTGATTCTATGTTGCATCATGGTTCTTTTTTTTTTTTTTTGATATGATGTGAAACACTTTGAAATGCCTTGCTGCTGAAATGTGCTATACAAATAAAACTTGATTGATTGATTGATTGATTACTCATGCATCGACAGCAAGATACTGCAGCAAAATGTGCTGCTGCAGCCAAGCCATAACACTTCTGCTTTATGTTTAATTCACATGAAAACATAAAGCAGCACATTATGCTTTATGCTTAAATTCCTAAATGAAATTAATTTGGGAATTTAATTTCCTAAAATATATTTTTTAGGAAATTAAATGCTTAATTTGTAAAAGAAATATATACATAGAAAAATAAATGTTTAGTTAAACTACATATTTAATTTAAAACAGAATATTCAGTTTGCAAACTAATGTTTTGTTTGTAACAAAGGAATGTAGTTAAGACCTAAACATTGAAATTGTAACTAAATATTTAGTTTGCAAATTAATATTTGTAAATTTGTAAGCTAATTTTTTTTGTATGCTAAATATTTAGCTTGTGAGTTACAAGCTAAATATTTATTAATGCCCCTGTAACAAGGACATTAATAAATGTATGAATAACACAGTGAAAATATGACTGAAAAATGCACAATCATTTTTTAGGCTAAATAAACATAAATATTAATATAATTTTTTTACTGTGTAACTTTATAAACACAGTATATAAACTTTGTTTATATACTGACACAGTTCATAAACTGTGTCAGTATATATCATATAATTTGTGCTATAAACAATAGTACAAATTGCTATTGTGCAATAGCAATTTGATGCTATTGCACATCAAATTGCAATAGCAATTTGATGTGCAATATTGCTATTGCACACCTGTAAGGCAAGTGGTTATGGGCAGGCTCTTTAAAAAAAAAAATCCTCACTTGTGTTTCAGAGTACATTATGTACACTTCTTTAAAATAACACCAGACTTAGTTTTGGTTGGAATCCTGACGCTGCAACTCTTATTCCACCAACTCTGGAGTCACAAAAGCTGTTAACTGACTTGTTGATGACATTTATCTAGTTCCAGTTATCTGTTTTTACAGGACAAGCGATGGCTGAAGGAGCATCTGGAAGAACTAGACGACAGGAAGCTGAAGAACTTCCAGCACTACCTTCACACTGCAGACGAGTCTAAGGTCGGCTTCAAACCCATCAAAAACGGCAGGCTGCAGGACGCAGACAGACTGGACACAGCACATCTGATGACTGAGACATACACAACAAACACCAGGGAGGTCACACAGAAGATTCTTGACAAGATTAAGAGCGATGAAGGTTTGTTAGAAGAAGTTTCTGCTAAACGTGTCTACTTAAGTTAAGTTTCTTTTGAAGTTTAACCAACTCAAGTTTTGTCTATCCAACTCAATTCACCAGGTTTATCCAACTCAATATATTATCATCATCCAACTCATTCTTTGTCAAGTTCGTCCTACTCAGTTTATTAAGTGTTTTTTTAACTGAATTTATTAAGTGAGTTTAAAATGGCAAATTTAAGTCAGTCTTAATCAAATCATTTAGTTTACTTCAGATAAAGAAGGAAACTAATAAGCAATCTCTTTTTACAAGGTTTTTTTTTTTACTCTGACAGCCTTTATTTGAGAGTAGTTAGACAGGAAAGTGGATGATGACAGAGAGAGAAGACAGCAGCAAAGATCATCAGAACTTATGAAGACCTCATCAAGGACTAAGGTCTCCTTATGTGCGTTTGCGCTTTACCTCTGCGCCACCACAGCACCATGATTGGTTCAGGATCTGTTCCTGATGAAGTTTGCATCATGACACTTTCAAATACACTTTTGAGAGTGCACTCAAAGAAGAGTACTGTAAAAATAACGTAAACAATTAATGAATTAATTCAGTTAGCTAGCAAGCAAATGAATTAAGTGAGATTAATGTAAATGAGTCCATAAAATGACCTTCAGCCAAAAACACTTTTTAGTGTGTAGAGGAGCAGATTACTCCATCATTTACTAATGAAGGTACAGCTGGATTCCAAAATCTGGCCTTTATTGCATCACAAAGTTTCCATCAAGGAAATGCAGTGATTTCTCTGTGTTCCTGCCTACAGAGAGAGAGATCAGCACGATGTTTCTGGAATTTGTGAGGAAGGTACCTAAAGAAACCTTGACACAATTCATAGAGGATCTCATGAATGAAAACATCTTGAAGTCATCGGAGAAGGAGGCAATCCTTCAAAACCACACCAGACTAAACATGGCCACTTGCTTAGTTGACATAATAATGGGGAAGGGAACCAATGCCTCCAAAGAGATGATTCATCATCTTCAAACCAAATATCCACAACTGTGGTCTGAACTACAGTCACCTTCCATCGCAGGTCAGTCCACAAGGTTTCTACTGGCCACTGTTTTTCTTTTCTTTAATCCTATGGTTAAAGCTGAAGACTGTCTGCTGTTGTTTTCCCATTTTCTAGGTCAAGAGTCTGGTGAACGTCTCTTTGATAGTAAAAGGTGAGTTCTACAAGTTCTTCTGAAGTCCAGATTCGGATCAAGTTAATCTAAACATCAACCTCTGAAGTGACCTAATTACTCTGTGTTGGAGGACCAGTAACATGGAGTAATCACTATTTCTTCCTGGATGCCATCAAATGTAAAAGATTCACAAATTTGTGCAAACACAAGTATTAACAGATAAATTAGGGATCTGTGTTTAATTTCTACCATATAATGAGTAATTTCAGAGTGACTTATTTACCAAGTTCTGAACTGATCAATCTAGGGACTGGAGCTTGATTTCAACATGTATGATATACTGTACATGTTATATATATGGAGCACCGGCTCCAGAGCAGTTTAGAGGGAGGGGTACGTTTCCTTAATTTGAGGGGGGCAGACTAAACAAGATTTTACTTTAATATAAATACATAAACAAACTTTTATGTAACATTTCAAATAAAATAACCATGTTTCTTTATACAAAATAAACAGTAAGGATGTAAACAGTGACATGTGTAAAATGTTGAATACTTATGCTCAAATTTGCATAAACGTTGGCTCATATGTTGCAGAAATCTAAGGTTTCCCATGAAGTCTATTTCTTTAAATGCAAAATCACATCGACTCAAGTAAGAGTAGAAATAATATTACGCAAGTAAAGGAAAAAGTACAGTGCAGTAAAACTATTATCAATTCATCCTTTCCCAAAAAGCTACTCGAGTGAATCTAACCGGCACTAGCCACTTTTGAACATAGATATCAATAATACTAGTAACCTATTCTTGTTAAAAAGCTTAACGTGATTTATTGGCATTAGCTAGTCATTTAGCTAATGTTACCTGCATCCAGCAGCATTGATCAACTCACTTGGTTAGTTTGGGGGGGAAAAACTGTGCAAAGTTCTTTGACTTTTGCTAGTTGGCTGTCATGATGCTAACACACACCAGCATGCCGTTCTGCATGGCAGCAGCATGCCTCTGTCGCATCTGCACTGGTGTTGCATTAAAGGCGGCTCAGGAAAACGCATTATGACATGTTATCTATTGGATTATACATTTGTAATGGCAGAAAGAGGTGTGGGAGACAGAGGGACAAATATTGTACCAAATCAAGATAGGAATTATAGAAAGTTGGCCACTCTGACGTAAAGATGAAAGAAATACCTTCCAGAACAGTTGACTCTGTGGGTGGACAACGCCCCCCAATGCCCACTCATGCCACCAGGCCTGGATGTACGCTATCTTCTGTAATAGATATTTCCATAAAAAAAATTAACCTTCAGTAAATTTAATATCATCTTATGACTCATAGACCCTTCAAGGACATGAAGGAAAACTGGCAGCAGCAATCTCCTGAAGACAACAATGATGCTGTAAGTCACCATCTTTGTCTATGAGCTTAATGCCACTAGATAGCCTAAGTTTTGACTGACTCCTGTAAGGTTAGTGGCTATCAGACATAGTCATGCAAAGAACCTGAAGCTGTGACCCTGGACCCACCAATTCTGGAGTCTTAATAGCTCTTGGCTGTTTTCTTGATGAAATTTATCTAACTAACCTCATTTATTTTTAAATGATATAAAGCAATGGTTGAAGGACCATCTGGAGGATCTGGATAACAGAGAGTTGAAGTACTTCCACTGGTACCTTTACACTTTGCACGAGTCCGACGATGACTTCCAACCAATCACAAAGAGCCGTCTGGAGCATGCAGACAGATTGGACACAGCAAATCTGATGTTTCAGATGTACACCACAAACACCCAGGAGGTGGCAGAGAAGATTTTCAAGAAGATCATTCCATATGAAGGACATGTAATTATACTTTTTCCTGGAATGTCATTAACTTCTCTCATAATAAATGAGCTCGAAGATTTTATTTACTGATATTCTAACAGGGAATCTTTTCCTAAAATGCCAGGTGTTTAAAGTTTGGCTTCTGGATATTTTGGAGGACCTGGACAAGAAGGAGATGAAGTTATTCCAGTGGTACCTTCACACTGCAGATGAGACAGAGGATGGCTTCAAACCCATCCTAAAATCCAAGCTGGATGTTGCAGACATACTGGACACAGTAGAGCTGATGGTTGAGACGTACACCTCAAACACCAGGAATGTCACGAAGAAGATCCTGAAGAAGATTAAAAATATTAAAGGTCTGTTTGATGGAGCAAAAAAACTCAGTCAAGAGTTTGTTCTGAAACGTCAGAACAAGTACCTGCTAAACATTTATTCTTCTTATCAACAGACAAAGTAGAGGTTCAGATTACTCCATCATTTGCAAATGAAGGTACAGCTAGATTCCAAAATCCGGCCTTTACTGCATCACAAAGTTTCCATCAAGGAACTGCAGTGATTTGTATTTGTGCCTACAGAGAACGAGCTCAACATGATGCTTAGTGACTTTGTGAGGAAGGTACCTAAAGAAACCTTGACACAATTCATAGAGGATCTCATGAATGAAAACATCTTGAAGTCATTGGAGAAGGAGGCAATCCTTGAAAACCACACCAGACTAAACATGGCCACTTGCTTAGTTGACATAGTGAAGGAAAATGGAACCTCCAAAGAGATGATTCATCATCTTCAAACCAAATATCCACAACTGTGGTCTGAACTACAGTCACCTTCCATCGCAGGTCAGTCCACAAGGTTTCTACTGGCCACTGTTTTTCTTTTCTTTAATCCTATGGTTAAAGCTGAAGACTGTCTGCTGTTGTTTTCCCATTTTCTAGGTCAAGAGTCTGGTGAACGTCTCTTTGATAGTAAAAGGTGAGTTCTACAAGTTCTTCTGAAGTCCAGATTCAGATCAAGTTTATCTACGCTGCCTCACCAACATGTGTTCCCAATCCCTCATATAAATTAAAGCCTACACCATGTTCCAAATTATCATGCCAATGATATTTTGTCAGATTTTCTTAAATGGTCAATGGTCAGTATAATTTTCAAGTAATGAACTATTACAGTATAAATCAAATTTTACTGAACAAAGTAATAACAGTATTTTTTCAGAAATAAAAAACTCAAAATGCACTGTTCCAATTTTGACACCTGTCTCACTCTGTCCCCACTCATCTGAAATCTTTGTATTCTCCTCGACTCCACTCTTTCATTCGAGTCACATCAAACAAATAACTTTCTTCCAACTGAAAAACATAGCATGACTCTGTCGATTACTCACCTTCTCTACTGCTGAAACCCTAATCCATACCTTTGTCATATCTAGAACAACTTCTCCAATAACATTTTGTTCAATACGTTATCCAAAACCTTCAACATTCAAAACTCTGCTGCAGTTCTCCCCATCCACACTAGTTCCCATGATAAAATAAAATGTATCACGAGTTGCCTTTGAATGTAACAAGAACGTTAAGATGCTCGCGCTGGTTTTACACCTATGTGGCAGCGACAGAGACATGCTGCTGCTGCAGCTGCTGCTGCTGCTGCTGCTTCTGTAGCTGCTGCTGCTGCTGCTTCTGTAGCTGCTGCTTCTGCTGCTGCTGCTGCAGCTGCTGCTTCTGTAGCTGCTGCTTCTGCTGCTTCTGCTGCTGCTGCTGCTTCTGTAGCTGCTGCTTCTGTAGCTGCTGCTTCTGCTGCTGCTGCTGCAGCTGCTGCTTCTGTAGCTGCTGCTTCTGCTGCTGCTGCTGCAGCTGCTGCTGCTGCTGCTTCTGCTGCTGCTGCTTCTGCTGCTGCTGCTGCTTCTGCTGCTGCTGCTGCTGCTGCATCTGCTGCTGCTGCTGCTTCTGCTGCTGCTGCTTCTGCTGCTGCTGCTGCTTCTGCTGCTGCTGCAGCTGCTGCTTCTGCTGCTGCTGCTGCTGCTGCTGCATCTGCTGCTGCTGCTGCTGCTTCTGCTGCTGCTGCTGCTGCTGCTGCATCTGCTGCTGCTGCTGCTGCTTCTGCTGCTGCAGCTGCTGCTTCTGCTGCTTCTGCTGCTGCAGCTGCTGCAGCTGCTGCACAGAGCTGCACAGAGCTGCACAGAGCTGCACAGAGCTGCAAAAGGCTATTTTTTATTCCAAACAAACCAAGTGGGTTGAGCAATGCTGTTGGACGCACATACAGTTAGCTAAATGATGACTAGCTGATCCTTGACAAGGCTTGTTAACGAGAATAAGCTACTAATTGTGTTATCTATATTCAGAGGTGGATAGTATTGATTACATTTACTGGAGTAACTTTTTGGGATAAAAAAGTGGTTCTTATAAGAGTAGTTTTACTGCACAATGCGTTTTACTTTAACTTAATTTTATAAACTATTGCTACTCTTTCATGAGTAGATTGGTTTCGCATTTAAAGAAATAGACTTCAGAGGTTGGAAACCTTAGATACTCACATTTCTGCAACGTATGAGCTGATGTTTATGCAAATTTCATCATAATAACTCAACATTCCATACATGTCCCTGTTTACATCAGTTATTTGTTTTAATAAACATGGTTATTTTATTTGAATGTTACATAAACCTCTGTTTGTTTACATGAACCTTTGTTTATGTGCATATATTACATTAAAAGTTAATTTACTGTTGGGATGGGATCTAGATTCTCTGTTGAACTTATTAATTAATTAAGCCGCAAAAATTAAGTGCAACTGAATAGCTTGTGTCAATATTATTTAAAATTGATGGGTAAAAATAGAATATGATGGAATTTTTTTGATGCCATCAGTCAAAATGATAGGCAACAAAAAAGTCTTGCGCAGCCTCTGGTGTATATCTACTAAGTCTGAAGCTGAGACTTTAAATTTCCTGAGAGGAGATCATTTGATATTTGACATTTGTGAGATTTCAAAAATTAACTTTTGACCCCAAAAGCTAATATCTTGTTGATTTTATCACATACCTCTACTAAACTTTTTTTTTTTTTTTTTTTTCAAAAGTCTTGAAGGTATCTAATCTGTCTGTGTGCTAAATTTCAAATGTCTTATACCATTTTCAATGGGTTAACTTTAGAGGATGTTTCAATTACAGTGAAATACTTTCTTTTCTGCACGTTTGATGTGTTCAAAAGTTGGTGACTTTTCATAATTAGGGCCTCCAAATAATAAATCACTACAATTACTATAGGCCTTTTCAGCAGTTTTGTTACTTGGGTCAAATAATGAATGATGAGAACCAGCTGGTATCTGACCATCTTGTCAGTGTGAACACTGAAGCTGGTAAACAATCTCATTTACGGACTGCGGGGATGTGGAGGTCAAGAGACAGGTTGGCTGAGTTTTTGCTGATCCATGGTTCTGTTTCTGAAGAAAAGGAGAAGGTCCTTTTGTTTTCATGCCAGAGTTATGCCGTGCTAGCCTAAGCTAAGCAGGGCTGGACCAGAACCAGCCTTGTCCCAAATGTCCACTCCACTCCACCACAGCTACACACTGATAGAAAGGCCCATATAACACCGTCTGCAGCAGTTCTTTAGTTTGGTCCCAAACAGCAGCTTTGGTAAAAACAGTCAGAACTTGATTTCTGCTTCACCAAGATGAAGCTGCAGTTTTCTAGAGATGTCTCCCACACCCTTTTCTCTTTATATCTGCTGCTGCTCATCAGCACAGATACGGTGATGGCAGCTTAAGAAGCTGCTAGGTCCAGAGAAGATTCACTCTGCTCACCTGAAAACTAAAGCAAACAAATGAGCAGGGGTCCAAACACCTGTGGTGGAGCTTATGCACCCACGTTATGACATAAGACCAATAAGCCAGCAAGTTAAGTGTTGAAGTCCTTTCCAGTCTGAGTCAGCTGGTTGTATTTATCTAAACCACCGAGTCACAGTTTATTTTCCATATGTTCCTATTCTTTTAAACTGTCACTTAGAAAAGTGTTCATATCTTTCTGCTCACATTATTTTGGATTTTTGCTCCAATACAAGTGAAAGACAATAGATTTTGTAAATAAAACCTGAAACATAAATGAATAATATATTTTCAGGGATAAGACTGAGAAAGAGCAGCAGGAAGGCCAACAGGACTCAGGTAAGTGATGAGAATATTTTAAACTGAAACTGCCTGTAACTATTGGAAACTGTTATAAAGAGAAGACAAACATATTTAGTTGTCTTTATATATGTATATAATCAGGAAACTTAATGATTATTTGCCGTTCTCAGGAGTTTATTTCTGTATCAACCATAAAATGGTGCAAATCTAAACTGACAAATTACAGCTTGTGTGAAGAACCGTAGCCTCTCAGTCTATATCTATGTTTTTCATCTCTTTCTGCTCAGTGAAGCAATGTGGGAAACAGTGGGAATCTTTGTAAAGCCTGAATATAATAGGCTTTACAGGAAATGGACTCAGATGGAGTCCAGACCTCTGCACTAAAACAAAGTTATGATGAAATGGTATGAAGAACAGAGGTGTAACTGTCTGATATGCCAGTCTTTACTCTATCCACCAATACCTGGACTCAGAAAGCAGTCAGAGAAAGCATTTCAATGTTTATCACATCATTCATTCATAACATGATTATTATATTTTCCTAATATGTTCTGGAGCTCCAGAACAGTGGAGCTTGTGAAATAAATTTCTCACTTATTACAACAGTGTGATGAGCACTTTCATTCGCTTATTTCTTTCACAGTAGGTTCTTTTTGGACTTTGTTTTGCTTTAGTCTTGTATTAGCAGTGGCTACAATGGTTCTGTGTGGGGCTGATCTAGAGAAACTCCTCTGTGCGTTTATCTTCAGTTGCATCGATAACTTCAACAGCGTCTTCACAGGTCTGACTAACAAATCAATCCTCCAGCTGCAGCTGATCCAGATGCTGCTGCTCATGTTCTCACTAAAACCAGGAAGATGGAGAACATAACACCAGTTTTAAAGTCCCTACACTGGCTCTATGTAGCTCAAAGAATAGACTTTAAAATAATGTTAGTTTATAAATCATTGATTGGTTTAGAACCATAATACATTAAAGATGTGCTGTTGTTGTATCAACCTTCCAGACCCCTCAGGTCGTCTGGTTTTGGTTCTGCTCTGCATCACAACCAGAACCAAACGAGGAGAAGCAGCATTCAGCTTCTATGCACCACAAATCTGGAACAAATTTCCAGAAAACTGTAAAACAGCTGAAACATTGACTTCCTTTAAATCTCAACTACAAACCCACCTGTTTAGAATTGTATTTGAAACGTAATCAATTACAAATTGAACGATGGCACTTGACTTACTGTAATGTTTTGATTGTTGATTCTGTGTTGCACGACTTTGTGTTTATGTGTTTGTAAAGCACTTTGAAATGCCTTGTTGCTGTAATGTGCTATACAATTAAAATTTGATTGATTGATTGATTACTGAAATGTTTGGCACAGCTTTCAAAAATCTTTAAATTCTTTCCATATTGCTTTAGCACCTTGGTCCACATGTACCAAGTTTCAAGTTGATCCTCCTTATAATGTGGGATCAATGTGTTTCTGATGATATAATCAAAACTATGTTATAGCAAAAAAAAAAAGATCTAGGCAGAAGTGGGAGTAGCCAAAGTAAAACTGTTGCAGAATCATCTAATGGGATTTTCAGAATCACTGAAAATCCCATTAAGATTTTCAGTGTAGGACTTGAGGTTTAGGAGTTATTACCCAAAATGTATTGTCCTTTGTTATAGTGTCCAGTCAGTATTGAGAAATCTGAACATTTTTCTCTAAGCAGCAGTAAGGCTTTCAATCAGAGCCTCACTAGCTTTCCTCCAGCATTTTCTGCTTTTTCTGGCCAATATGTGTTAGTAGAGAGGAATAAAAAGAACAACAAATTGCTCCACAGGAGCAGGAGAACGGCCATGCCTTGACTTGGCCATCTGCTCACTTCCACAGGCTTGGAACCATAATAATTAATTTACTGTGAATATATTTTCCATTTTAATCTGTCCATGTGACCTTGTATACAGACACCACTCTGGCAGGATAAGTCATAGTTTGTATTCTTTACTTTTTTAAGTGTATCCTGTTTTCTGTTTGTCTCTTCATTCAGACTTTGTTGGTCGGTGTCAAAGTGACCTTAAAGAGTCTCTAAAGAAGATGTTCCGATATCTCCATGAAGACACTGTTGAAGCTCCAAATCAAACCTTTCAGAATCAGATCTCCACAGAGCTGTACATCACAGAGGAATTGATTGGAGAGGTCAGTGATGAAAGTGGAGTCAGACAGATTCAAACATCATCCAGGAAACATGGATCAACAATCAGACAAGAAGAAATTTTCAATCTCCCTCCTGGAAGAGAGGAACCAATCAGAACAGTGATGACAACGGGTGTGGCTGGAATTGGGAAAACAGTCTTAACACAGAAGTTTATTCTGGACTGGGCTGAAGACAAAACCAACCAGGATATCCACTTCGTATTTCCATTCACTTTCAGAGAGCTGAATGCCTTGAAAGAGAAAAAGTTAAGCTTGGTGGAACTTGTCAATCTCTTCTTTTCTAGAAACAAAGAAATGTGTAGCTTTGAACACTTGAAGGTTTTGTTCATCTTTGATGGTTTGGATGAGAATCGCCTTCCTCTGGACTTCCGGTACTCTCAAATCCTGACTGATGCTACAGAGTCCACTTCAGTGGATGTTCTGCTGACAAACCTCATCAGGGGGAAACTACTTCCCTCTGCTCTCATCTGGATAACCACACAACCTGCAGCAGCCAATCAGATCCCAGAGGAGTTCATTGACCTGGTGACAGAGGTTAGAGGATTCACTGACACACAGAAGGAGCAGTACTTCAGGAAGAGATTCAAAGATGTGGCGCAGGCCAGCAGGATCATCTCCCACATGAAGACATCGCGAAATCTGAACAGCATGTGTCACATCCCAGTGGTCTGCTGGATCACGGCAGATGTTCTGGAGAATGAGCTAAAGTTCAGAGAGGGAGCAGAACTGCCAACAACTTTAACTGAGCTGTACACTAAGTTCCTGGTGATTCAGAAGAACACCAAGAAGGAAAAATATGGTGGTGAAGCTGAAAATACGTACATCAGGCAGATGGTTGGGTCTCTGGGAAGACTGGCTTTGGACCAGCTGCTGAAAGAGAAATTTGTCTTCAATAAATCAGACCTCAAAGAGTGTGACATTGACATCAAAGATGCCTTGTTGTTCTCGGGAGTGTTCACTGAGAACATCAAAGAGGGCAGAGGTTTGGGCAAAACTTCACTCTACTCCTTTGTTCATGTAAGCATCCAGGAGTTTCTGGCTGCAGTCTACATGGTTCACTGTTTCGCCATTAGGAACACAGAGGTGATAGAGAGCTTCCTAAGAGAAAACCATAATTACTCATCTTTGGATGAGTTCCTGAAGAAAGTCATGGAGAAATCCCTCAGGAGTAAAAATGGCCAACTAGACCAGTTTGTTCGCTTCCTTCATGGCCTCTCTGTGGAATCAAACCAGAGACCCTTAGGAGACCTGCTGAGGAAGACAGAGAACAACCCCGAAATCATTCAGAGAATCATCGAAAATCTGAAGGAGATGAACACTGATGATATCTCTCCAGAGAGAAGCATCAACATCTTCCGGTGTCTGACAGAGATGAATGACCAGTCACTTTTTCAGGAGATCCAACAGCTCTTGGAATCAGGGAAGAAGCTCTCAGAGAGCCAGTGCTCAGCTCTGGCGTACATGCTGCAGATGTCGCCGGAGGTTGCTGATGAGTTGGACCTGGAGAAGTACAACACATCAGAGGGGGGGAAACTGAGACTGGTTCCAGCTGTGAAGAACTGCAAAAAGGCTCGGTGAGTCAAGGAGTTTTCATTCAGCTCTACTGTACTCCTGTTTATTCTTAATTCTTCTGGATGCTTCTTGGCCTTTAGCTACTTCCTTAATACTTTGGACAATTTCAACCATTCAATTCAATTCAATTTATTTACTTAGTGCCAGTTCAAAACAAATGTCATCTTGGAACATTTAAGAAAAAAATGATTTAATCACACAAACATTCCAATTGGTTCTAGTAATTAAAAAATTTGGTAAGCCCAGTGAATTATTCAAAGTAGTTTAAAGCATTTCTGTCTAAGGAAAATGTACATTTAAGACTTTTTCCCCATTCTATTTTTCCATCTTCTACCTACTGAAGGTCTTCTACTTAAATCTGGCATTTTCTCATTGTCGGTATCTGAGATACCAATTGAAAAATGTAAATGTTCAGCTCACTCATGACAGCACTGCTGTAGCTTTTGGTATTTAGAGATTTTGCTCATTTAAAAGTGTCCCATGTTTTATCTGTTTTCATATTCAGTTGCAATGAATAGAAGACATTGAGAACTAGAAAATCTATATTGTATATGAAAGATATACAAAGAGGCACAGTTTAAGAGTTAAATACCTTTATGCTCATTGGGCCATTAGTCCATAATTTGTCTTTTAGGATCTTTGACTGTTTTAATAAATTCACCGTTTTGGTTTCATAGAATCTTGGACCATTAAAATAAGTACTTCATTGCAGTTGTTGCCATGGAAACTAATTCCTTTCACACAGAAAATCTTGTTAACAAATTTTCAGATGATATGATTGAGATCACATTTTAGTCTGTTTATAATCTAGATTGTCTGATTTAATCAGAACTGACTTTCTTCTCTAATCACAGACTTGGTGGCTCTGATCTCTCAGAGACTGAGTGTAAAGTTGTGGCCTCAGCTCTGAAGTCCAGCCCCTCCCATCTGATTGATCTGGAAATAAGTAGGATGATTGAACTGAAAGACTCTGGAATGAAGCATCTGTGTGAGATCCTGCAGAGTTCAATCACTAAAGTGACGATTCTGAGGTTTGTTTCATCTAATTATTCAATAAACTCATTCACTGATATTTTAATACTTATTTTAATTCATATCTCTTCATATGTTAATTCAGTCTTTAAAATATTTAACATTATATTTTGCTTATTCACACTTTGTTAGGGTAGAAATTATTATTATATGATGAATTAATAAACAGCATAATGTAATGAAATACTGATTAAGAAAACAAAAGCATCAGAAATGAAAATAAAACTGACTGCATCACCACATTCCTCCACCTCATCTTTGTTTTAAAGCTGCTGTTCCCTTGGACTGGGTCAGAACCCAACAGAAGAGAACATGTCTTGGAGAGGGGAAGGGGAAAGTGGGTGGACAGCAGCAGTGGTATTGATGGAAGTGTTGGTGGAGGGTACAGGGACTTATGCACATTATCTAGATTGATACATCTATCTATATTTTAATTATTAGCGCCTCGGACTCCAATAGTCAATTTTGTATCCTTCATGTATTTACAGTAATTTGTAAAATCTCTTTCAACTCTTCAGAGGAATCCCAGCCAATTCTTCTTTGGCAAATCTTTCAAGCTCTTTCCAGTTCAATGGTCTTCTCACATAAATCTGGTTTATCTCAGATTTTCAATGGGATTCAAGTCAGGGCTTTGTGCAGCGCAGTCAATAACATTCACCCCGGTTTTCTGGAGGTGGCTCTTCACCAGGATCAATGTATGTTAGGGTCGTTGTCATTCTGAAAAACTATATATGCCTATATATGTGATGAACATCAGTTCATCACATTTTTGTCACTTTTATATTAGGTGAAATGAATTTCCTGTATTTTTTGTAGTGTCCATTTTTAAGTTTTAACCTTGATCCTGTTGGTCTCAGCTCACAAAATGTATTCTTTACTTAGATTGAAGTGGTGCCACTTGTCAGAGATCAGCTGTGCTTCTCTGGCCTCAGCTCTGAAATCCAACTCCTCCCGTCTGACAGAACTGGAGCTGAGCAAGAACTACGACCTAAAAGATGCTGGAGTGAAGGAGCTCTGTGGTTTTCTGCAGACTCCTTTATGCAAAATACAAAAACTTACGTAAGGAAGCAATTTTCAAAATAGAGCTGATATTTCTGATGTCAACGTTTAGCTGTCACTACACTGCAGATATATGGATGATAATCCACTGATTCATAGTAAAGTCTGTTTTTTTCTTTTCTGGTTTTGTTCCGTTAAAGTTCATTTGTTTTTTAAAACTTCCTCTGATTAATTGATGTGACTGACACCACAAAACCGCCTGTATTATTTGAAAGATGAACTACTGTGTTTCATTAGTGTAGTGTATAATAATAAATATTTCTCACAGACTACTATAAATCCATGGCATTGCAGAGTGTCACAGTTCTGCTCTGTAAAAAATAGGTCAAACCTTCTTGTGACATAATGGGGGTAAGTAAAAAATGTAAACAATTAAGGTTAAGTACACAGAAGCAGAGAAAAATGTAAGAAATTTCAGGGAAGATTTGGGCAGCTGAGTTTTTGAGGATGAAGCTAGATTGAGTGGTAAAGAAGAGGGGTTTGGTTCACCTGAAAGACTGCAGCCCTTTAGAGCAATATTGTTCAGGAAGCAACGATGACTAACGTTTCTGGGGAGGAAGGGTCCAGTTGGTCAAGGGTTCTAGCTGGAAATCTGTCCATCAGAAATCTCCTCAAAAATATAATGTTCTATCCTGGTGAAGGGTCTTTTTATACACTAGTAGACTATTTTTCCAAGTTAAGTAGGACTCTTCTAGATCACCACTTTCTCTCAAATTTTTATTATCCTGCTTTAAAGTATGCAGCTCTAAATTAAAGCAGGGAACACATCCTATGGATAACTTAATTTCTAAGGGGACTAAATTGTGTGTCACACCCAATATGAACAAGAGCATGAATTTTTAAGAAGAGCTACAGATTGAATTGCTCCCTCCATCTGTGTTTCTGAGATTGAGAGGAAATTAAACATGAAACAGATTCTGTATAGGTTTTAACAGCATTGCTTGATAAAGAATAAAATTTAGTCTCAGGTTTGGAATACTTAGTTAAAACAAACTCGGGTTATCAAAAGCTGGTCAGACAGCATAGGGTTATAGGAAGTGATTATTTCTTTACACTCAATTCCATATGTTACCTCAAGGTCTAACATATGATCATAAGAGTTGGTAGAACTGTCAATTCTTTGAGTAAAGTCAATTGAGTCTAAGGTTAGGATTTTAGTCTACTTTTAGGCTGTCACCCTCAGTGTCAAAATGAATGTTAAAGTCCCCCATAATATACTGATCTCAGAAGTATTTACCACAAAATATGATTTAAAAAATCTGATATGTTCCAGTAATTGAGAGTTTGGGCCTGGTAGATGATAAAAAACAAACAAACAAGTGGTTTTGGTGCTTTGCAATTAGGATGAGGAAAACTAGGGGTTAGATGTTCAAAATAACTGTAGATATTAATAGGCATAGGATAATTAAATCTGGTAGTTAATTTGATCTGTGGAGGAGTTGGAACTATTTTTCAAAGTCTTTGAAGAGGGAGATTTGTTGTGCAGTGAATAACACTTTGATTTATTTTTCTGTTCACAAAGAGTCATATTTAAATGAAATTTTTATGATTTGTTCCTTTTATGTTAAGATTCCATTAGATTTCCACAAATCCATTAGATTCAGCCATGGGAAAGACTCTGTCTTACAAGCTGAACGAACAACTCTGGAGGATAGACTTATTAGCAATGTGACAAAAAGAATTAAAAGTATGCTCTGTCCCTGAATAGAAAGAGCCCAGCGCAAATTTTGTTTGATAGATAGTTGACAAATGACTATTTCAGTTCACGAGAGGACAGGATGGCTTTAATTTTGATTGGATGGAGAGAATGGCCAGTTTTACCCATGGAAAACACATTAAATCCCTTTCCTCCCCCATTCCAATGCTCAGTTGATGCTGAGCAAGCATTTATTTAGCATTTTTCATGAAGTGTCTGAAATGTGTCGTAGATGTGAAAAGAATATTTCTTATTGGCTTGTGACACATTGACAATATAACAGACAGAATTAGTTCTGTTCTCACTCATATTTATATGTGAAGCAATGAGTGAGGCTTCATATTGTTGTTCATCATGCAAATAAATCACTCGGTTCCACCGAGTAGGTTACTGTCATTGTGGAAACAACCTGCCTCCTTTCAACTCATCATGTTTCAGTAACTTTTACCTTCACTGAAATCTATTTCCTACCCTCCCCCCCCATTACCGTATTTTCCGCACTGTAAGGCGCACCGGATTATAAGGCGCATAGAATAGACCCTACAGTAGAGGCTGGAGTTACTTTATGCATCCATTAGATGGAGCTGCGTTAAAGGGAATGTCAACAAAACAGTCAGATAGGTCAGTCAAACTTTATTAATAGATTATAAACCAGCGTTCTGACAACTCTGTTCACTCCCAAAATGAATAAACAGCTGTTTTATTATTTTCCCCGAGGTAAAGTCAGTGACGTGGTATTTTCGTGTCACAGTTTATTGTGACACAGCTAGTTAGCATGCTAGCACTGTTGCTTTCATTCCAATAGTGATTGTACTGACACTTCTACTTGCTGCTCTCTGTTCAACAACCCACTGTTCGAGT
>CAEFZX010000627.1:0-23722 GCA_903066825.1 Alfaro cultratus | reverse complement strand
TTCTGACATCCTGCAAAGAAATTCAAGCAGAAACTTTCCACAAACTCACAAGTTCAATGGATGCAAGAATTGTGCAGGTGATATCAAAGATGGGGTCCAATGTTAACATGTAACTAGATCTGTTAAGATGTTTTTGATTGAAATAGCTTTTGATTTTAGTACATGTGACTGCAAGCGGTCATTCAAAGAATGACCGCTTGCAGTTCTTTATAATCCATAAAATGAAGGTTTTGGTGAAATGTGACAAAAAGTGGAAAAATTATAAACTTAGAACCAACTCTGAAGTGAGGAAGGAACTGACTGTGTAAAGGAGCTAGAGGAGGGTTCTAACCAATCAATAGGTTGTTGCGCTTACAACAACTTTGCTCACTTTAATCTACCAGATTTGAGATAAAACTGCTCAACTTTGACATTAGCAAAATATCAAATTGGCACTGGAATTACAAGAGCTCACAGCTTCCTATTTTCCATGAGTTATTTTGATACATGTGGGTTAATGCCTTGCAAACAGCTGCACAATGCTATTCCCAAACCCATTCATACGAACAGCATGAGTAATTCAAAACAACCTGGTTGCTTTGATGAATCCCACACATCCTTAAACCAAGTCTGCAGTGGCGTTCACAAATGCCGCCTGCTGTTTTAACTAACCTAAATAAATTGATATTTGAACATCCCTTAGTAGGAATACAGAGATAATGTGAATTGGGTTGTTAAACTGTTCCAAAGCGATGGAGTCCTCCACATAAAGATCAGCAAATAACAGAAAGAGGATCAAACATTTACCTGATGAGACATTTTAAGTGACATAACGTTGGGTCTCCAAGCTGGTTCTCAAACCAGTTATTGTACAGAACCAGTAAAGAACTGGCTCCTATTGTTGGTTTACCAATGGAATAAAGTAGGACAACCATTTTAAAGTTTTACAACAAAACCTGAACACCAGAGTTCAGCACGATATGCACACTTTAGTTAAAAAAATAAATAAATAACTGGTTTGTGAAAGCTATATTTTCTCAGCACATGCAACACATTCCAGTAGCGTCTACTTTCTGGCTGCTGTGCCTGTAATTAACATCGTTTTCACGGCTGAGAGCTCTGTGACAGCAACATCTATGAACCTGATCCACATAATTGATAACATCTTAATGCCTCACCTTTGAATTTTAAAGGTCACATCTAATTGCTGCACATAAGGTAAGGAGCGCATCCCATCTAATTCCTTAATTGCAGCCGGGTAACGGCAAAAACAGCGTCCCTATAATGAATGTAGCTATTCCATTGGTTGAGTGGGCTGAACAAATCCCTGATGGTAATTATCATCTGTCAGGAGCAATTAGGTGCAGCACATTAAGAGATATGTGATTTCTTTCCTCTGTTTTTTTAATTTTTTCTTTTCTCTCTCATTGCATGTTGGTTAGCGGTGCGTGAAGGTATCTGATTGGCTGGATCGAGCAGTTCAGTAGCTCCTCGGTGAGAGTCATGTTTCAAAACCGAGCGCGCTGACAAACGGTGAAATCTGCTCGCTGATGTGGAACAGGCCCAATATCTCCAGTCATTTATAATTCTTTACACTTTTTATATGGCAAAGTAAATGCCTGGGAGTATAATAATCCAAAGCGGAGTTGTTTGTGTTCAGCGTGGAGCACCATGGGAAGCAGTTTCATTTCTCTGGGGTTAGAAAATCTCATAATGTACTAAAAAAATAAAAAACAAAATGGCAATACAAACTGATGACAGCAATTTGCTGCAATTCAACATCCAATCGTTTCTCCAGCTCAACATTTGCAAACTCAATCAAACATAAACGTAAAAAGATAACTCGTACAATTATAGCAGTGAACATGTGTGCGTCACATATGGATAACTGAGCCGTGTGCTCAGACAACAGCAATGATTAAAAATGCATGTTCCCACACACACAAGCCTCATGCTCTCGCACATAATTAGTGTTTATTTGATTACTCACTCAGACATTCGTAAACATAAGAACCAGCCGTAATAAGCAAATAATTTTTGATTATTTTCATTCTTTTACACACAGGGAGATTCAATTTGAGCTTTTCTCTCTCTCCCTCACACGTCAAAGTGTGAAGTCCCACCGTGCACGTGCAGTTCCTGCAGCCATCTGTCCAGCCCTCGTCCTCCCTGTAGACGACCCCCTTGACGCTGCAGGTTCTCTCACAGTAGCAGCCGTCCAGCCCGTTCATCTTCTCCTCAGCCCTGGACAGCTGCTCGCCCCGCCCGGAAAACACGAAGAAACAAAACGTTACGAGCCAAGAAAGGAGGATTCCAGTCAGATTCAGTCTGTTTCTATATCCGCATGCAGAAATTGGCAGTGCAATTTCCTCGTTTCGTTTTTGCTTTTTGGCAACAGCTTTGCACCGGACATCTACTTTATTTCTGAGCAGGATTTACTAGGCAGATTGAACTGTATGAATATAGCTACGTGAAAGCAATTTGCTGCTTGTTCTTTTGTTTGTTTGTTTGTTTTTGTCAATTCTTCTTAAGGCAGCAAATACATCAGGTGCAGTGAAGTGATCATTGAGCTTTTTCTTTACCTTTCTTGCATTTTTAATTAACAGAGCGATCCAGCTCCTCTGAACTTTAAAAAGACTTGTCTGACTAAAGACATCAGAATGGTATCTTTACATCAGAAAGTGAAACTGCAGATTATTAAAGCCATTCCAGTGATGTACTCATCTGGAAATAACAATAAATGAATTAACTCCAAAAAAAAAAGAGTCAAAAATGTGACAAGTAAATACATTTAGTGATGTAGACTATACAAATATGCCATAAAAATAGTATATAATTATTTTCTGTTGATTTCATGTAAGTGAAGGTTCTTTGGGTTTTATTATGGGGTGCAGCGGTTTGCCTGCTCACCTCCTAACTCTCACTGCCTCACCTCCCTCTCACCAGAGTCCCTCGTCTCGTTATCAGGGATGTGTAAGTCTGATGGATCATCTCTATCCTTAATTTATTTAACATCTGTTTATTGACCGCTGCTGTTGAAGCATCTGCTGGTATAATAATAACAATAATAACAGTTGTGTTCCCTCTCTCTCTCTCTTTCAAAAAGCGATCACAATTTTAAAGACAACTTAAAGAGAAAATATTTTAATGGAAATATCCAGCTATTTCTCACCGTAGAACCAGATGAATTCTACATTTTCTGACATGTTTTTGATTTTTTGGAAAGGCAAAACAACATCAGGTAGGTTTTGTTTTTTTCTTTCGTTTTATCATAATTATCAACCGGCTTTAAACAGATGGTATTTGTTTGTGCAATTGGCATGATTCAAAAAGCTCTGGTCTTTGAGAATGCATCGATTTTAGCTCTGGCTGTAATATACCGAGATATACACAACTGTGAGCAGGCCAGCTAAATGTGGGCATCGGCGTCAGAGCTGATGTTTTCGCAACTAAATTGAGAATTAAAAATATGTGAAAGCTTAGGTTTGCCTAAAAAAGTAGCATCTGCAATTACCTTCATAAATCTGCTCATCTGTATTTGCATTAGAAGTCAAACTATTTCAATAAGAAGCTCTGGAAAAGACTATTACATTTCTTTTCCAATGATAGAAGAACAATCACAAGTTGATATTTTCTGTTTTTCTTCTTTTTTGCAGTTGCAACACTTTAATTCACACCTATAAATATACTAGCTTTGTTAAAAGACCATATGCTCATCTTTCCCAGCGGGATTAAATGTCAAACAGAAACGTGTCACATTACCTTGCTTGATGTTTTCGCGAGGATGTCCTGCAGCTCCATGATTTTCTGCACAAGTCCATGGAAGTCGTTGCAGGTTGGACATGCTGGGTCACAAAATACAACACAGAACAATTTTAGACCATGTCTAAAATACATTAACTGTACTTTTTTTCACTAAATAATCACAAAGCAGGAATAAAAAACTTTCTTCTATTTCTGTCTGAAAGCTTCTTTATATGGAAAAGAAGTTTATTTGAATAAAACACCTGGACTGTATAAACAAATTTAAAAGAACAAGCAGCACAGAGCCACAGTGAAAAGCAATTTCAACGTGATATGTAAATTATATGTATGTGGATATTTGTGCAGAATGAGAATGCCCTAAATGTATTATCTTCTGGTGCATTTTGTACAGCTTCACAGAGCGTAAACCAGCTGAAGCGACAAGTTTCTCTTTGTCTCTTGATAGCAGTTGGAACCATTGAAGAAAAAAAAAAAAGAACATTATCAAAGTTTTACACAATAGGTACCAAGGTTTAAACCAGAAAATAATAGAACAATCAAGTCTCACTAAGTGTAAATTAAATTAGTTGTTATCCTAATAAAATACATTTTCTAAAACAAGATGAGAAAGACTTACTTCTGTTCAGATCTGGACACTGTGAGATGTATCCCTGCGGCATCACCAGGATCTCTACATCCTGCATCACTCCCTGCATACAGACATATAAGCAGTGTCTTCATTAGCGAGCGTAATAGCTTTCAGTGAACAGAGAGACTATAAAAATTAGATAACAGAGGTCAATGCTAAGAACCTGATAGAGCTTTCTAAGCAGGCATGGGCCAGTTTCTGGTTTCATGACATTAACACCGTCAAAAGCTTTCGGAACTGCTGTTCGTGCGGTTTAAATCCCCTTTATTGACCTACCAGAGAGCTTTTTCTGGGTTCATAGAGTAGCCTTACTATCACCCCTTTTCTTTGCGCTGCTAGCTAGCTGCGTTTGATGGCTACATAAAGGCAAACTCCCTGGATTTATTAGAAATTAGGTTAACTTAGCTGTTTAAAACTTCCAAAAAATTCTGGTCATTACTCTTTTTAAGGTAACGCTGCTTTAAAAACAAGTATTTGTGACAAGGTATAAAAAAGAACTGCAGGCTGGCTAGCAGGGCGTATGGCTGAGTAGCTAACCTCAGTGCATAACTCAGTGCAATTCTGGAACAAAGCCTGTTAAGTTAAGAGGCCACAGAAGATCTGTTGCCTTGAAGGAAAATATCCAGACACTATTCATCCATTCTGGCAAAGCTTGGGTTATTTTGAAGAGGAAAGGGCAAAAACTTCAGACTCTGAGTGTGCCAAGCTGAAAGAGGCATAACCTAAAAGACTTGCAGATGTAATTGCTTCGGGAGACGGTTCTCGAAAGGATTGAGGCAGCAGAGCTGATGTCAAACGCATACCGTACATTTCATAGATGGAATTCTATTTTTAATTTGTTTTAAATCTGTAATCTGTCCCCCCTCCACCTCACATTTATGAATCTTTTGTAGGTCTTTCACATAAAATCCAAGCATTAACCTTGCAAAAAAAAAAAAAAAAGATTGGTAAACTGTTGAAATCTTAAATAGGCGCATGAAAATAAAATCACTTAACTCCAGCTAAAGAAACAAGGTGCAAAAGAAGAAGAAAAAACATTAAGTCAGCCATGACTCAATAAAAACCTGTTTACTGAACGGATCTCTGGAATTAAACAAGCCAAAAGAGGGAAAAGGCCGTTAATCTGAGAGTGAGCAAAAACTTATTCATCAGTCTGAGAGGTAACCTATCGCCTCGGCTGTTGAGTCATCTCATATATGGAGATCAGGAGGAAGTTAGATAAAAAAAAAACATCATGGGCAAATTAGTGTGTATGTGAAATCGATAGTTTTGTACGGTGTTTTCTCACAAGCAAGAACATTAGAGTCAGACTTGGCGTGATGCATAAGACCCAAACTGATAGCCTTTTGTTCTCTGTCCAAACACCAGCCACCCCTTAAACGTACACATCTAAACACAGATATACTCAGTTGCCATGGCAACCTGGCCCAGTACACTCCTCGAGAGCGTTTATTACCCTTACAGAAGTGGAGCAGCACAACTTAGGAGAAATTGTTTTTTAAATTGTCTTGCCACTTCAATTTGCTGGCTGTAAATTTAAAATCCAGCCGAAATGACGCGCCGATTTTTCACGAGCGAGCGCTAAAAAGGAAAAAAAGAAATAAAAAAAAACCAGAAGGAGATAGGGGATCAAAACTGTAATGAAACCATAAAAAAAAAGTACATTTGTTGTGGCCACGGTGTAAATTTCATAACCTCCAGCCGCAGTGATATATTCTGCCTCGGACGACAAGTATGCAGTAGAGTCACAGTGAAGCGTTTAACCAACTAATGTGACAAATTTGTGAGTGAGGTTTAGTAACCGGGTGGATTTATATGAAATCTGTCACATTTTATTGGATCATTTTGGGAGAACCGGCGCATTGCAGAAAGGAAAAGAGCTGTCAGGTGTCTAATAAATGAACTGACGTATGAAAAATCAAGCTCCTGGGATATTCTACTGAGCGCTAACAGTAAATGAAAAATTACATTAAACATACGGAGAGGAGAAGAGGAATAGTTAACTGTTTTAGCTATTTAAAATGTAAAAGAACAATTAACCTAAGAAGAAAATCCCCAACCCCCTGAGTATTACGATTGCTGTAATTGTAATACTTCGTAACTGTTCATCTGCTCATTTAACATAAACACTTGTTTAAGACAATGAGGAGCAATGTGGGGATGAAATCAACCACTTTCTAAACTGTTATGTAAAAAGACGCCATCTGTAGGGAGACATGCTGATCTCAAAGGCTCTGACAAGGCGCACATGGTCCTGATAAAACTTAGATTTTTAATAACAAAAAAATTAGACCATGAAATAAACTGTTTTCCACACTTAATGCTCTACAGATTCTTCACAATTGAAATGAAATGAAAATGAAATTGACAACTTATTCAGTCTTGCCTTCTATTCTAAATATTAGTCAGTTGTCTTATCTGTGATAATTAATCTATGAAGGGAAGGGTTCAATTTGAGCAAACGTCATATCCAGACATCAGTACAACTGGGTGAATGTAGCGCTCGTCTTAAAGCACCTTGTGTGGTCTGAATGACATAGAAACACTGTAAAGGTTCTGACTTCTTTCTATTATTTATTATTTCAAATTCAAATTCACAAATACTTTATTGATCCCAAAGGGCAATTAAATGTTGCCAATTCAGATCCTTCAAAGTGTTATTATTTATGCGACGAGAAAGGATAATGTCTTAATGTTGATTAAAATAATAGAGCGTTATACTGTCTTAAAACAAATTCAAAATTATGAAGGAGATAACATTTTTAGCATCTCAAATTCGCAGTTAGCACAGCTGGCAACAATAAAGCAACAGCTTCCATATGTATTCCACAGTCAGTGACTACCTTAAGGCTGAGATCTTAGAAAGCCTTTCCAAATCCAGCATCTTGACAGAAACAGGATGTAAGGTTATAAGGATGAAACAGAAACTTTGCTGCGCTCCGTTCAGCCTTCCTGTTACTTGCTGAAAGTCTTGTTCTCGCTCTCTCCTTCGAAAGACAAATCTCAATGTGATGGAAAAATCACATCATGAAAAGAAGGTTTCCTTTTAATTACCTGATTTTATTCTGGAAAAAAACAACAAAAAAAACAATCAGTACCAGAAATATCTAATCTTGAGTCTCTTATTGACAACATCTACATCAAAGCTCTATGCTGTTGTCACGATCTGGCAGGACAAGAGTATGATGCATTCACTGATTTTAAAAAAACGTTTAGAATTTCGTTGTCACCGCATTCTAGTCAGCACTCACATTCTTGGTGCCTCACTTGTTATTTTCTCATCACATGCATGCCGTCCATACATCACATGCCGTGTATTCTTTGACGAGGAGAGGCGTCTTGCTAGCAGCTAATCAAGATACACAAAATCAAAGAGCGACGCTGCTGGATGAGATTTGTGGTGGACCACCGGGGTGTCTTTGTTTAACCCATTAACACAGTGGAAGCAAACAGCCAGAACGCAGTGGGTGAAGTACTGACAGGTACGTACAGGCACAAGACCGCCACACACAGAGCTAGTCAAAAGCACACTGACTGTAATAGTAACACCTGGAGGTAGAGTGATATTTCTGCACTGAAGTGTCTCCCCAGGTGAGACATTCTGAAGCGCATCGCTGGATGTAAGTGGTGATATACTGTTTGTCTCCGACTGGAAAACAGAACTGTAGATTCTGGGTTTAATGAGCACAGTCCACAGGCTATTTAATGATCTCTCCCAA
Source organism: Alfaro cultratus (assembly GCA_903066825.1). Classification (NCBI taxonomy): domain Eukaryota; kingdom Metazoa; phylum Chordata; class Actinopteri; order Cyprinodontiformes; family Poeciliidae; genus Alfaro; species Alfaro cultratus. The sequence continues at coordinate 15,631 of CAEFZX010000627.1, read as the reverse complement.
ATCAGCATCGTGGGAGTTGCTGAGATAATTGTGCTGGGCTTTGCTGCAGACCAAGGAAAAGAGAACAAATAATGATGAAAATAATAATAATAAAAATTAAAAAAAATCTCTGTTCTAATAGAGTGAGTCGAACAACCCTTCAAATTAAAATGGCAAGCCTTGAGAAATGCTTGCAATTAAATCCCAGAGCCATAATAAATAACCCCAAATGAGACAAATGCAGAATGAGAAGACAAACCGAAATTGGGTTTGGGGAGGAAAGATAGCGCCCGAAGCATTAGCTGCCAGCTAATATGACAGATCAAGACAAGCATCGGCATTAATATATTCTGGGGGAGAAGTGCTGACCTTGAAGAAGCCGTGAGCAGAGTTTCTCTGTCCGAGCCAGAAGGAAGTATCCTCAGGAATGTCCATAAAGGGCGCCTCCACCACCCGTTCATAGATCCTAAAAAACAAAAGCACAACGGACTTAAAGTTGACATTCTTAAACACACAATCGGTGGCCTTTACTCTTTTCATCGCATCAGTTTCTCTCTATGTTGTAGGACCTGCTCTTTTAAATCCCCCTGTAAACTTTTTCCCCGAAGGACAGCACAAACAGTCACGGGCTCTCAGCAGCGCACATGGTGACGCCGTCTGCTTCCTTTTGCTGTGCCAAGGTAAGAATCGTCATACGCCAACAGTAACACCCCAATAAAATTCATACAACAGGTGCAAATATAAAAGTGGGAGAATTCAAGGTCTCTGTAACATGTAGGGAGTGAGGTCAGCTTAACTGAAACCTTGGCAACTCCCAATTTGCGTGAAACAATTTTGTGGAAATCAGAAAAGGATTTTTTGATTCAGTTTGACTCATTATGACGGCATCTGTTATTTTGGATGAGCAATAAAAAATAAGCTTGCGTAATTTTCATAATATTCCAACTTTATTTTAGTGATATTATGATTTTATTCTCACATTACCACGACTTTGTTCTGATAATATTCCGACTTTATTCTCTAATTTTTATGACTTTATTCTCGTACAAGTTTATCTTTGCAATATCATCACTTTATTCTTGTAATGTATTATTCTTGTAATTTTACGGCTTTATTCTCGTAATTATATCTGCATTTATTTTTCTTACTCCTACCCTAATACTCTGCCATATTTGCAGCATTAATTTCAATGCGTACATTTATTCAAAAGGGATTACTCTTTCAACTATATTAGCACAAAAGTGAGTTGTTTCTGTCAGATGCAAAATGGTTTCTCCAATGATTCATTGTGTGAACATTTCAAACATAGAAATTACAGTTAAAGTTGAAAAATCACATATAATTTATGTCACAATTTCCAGTTTTTCATTTTACTTTCATGTCAAAAGTTTGTGGCTGCAGCAAGACAAGGAGGGAAATAGTTCAAGGACAAATATCTCTGTAAGACCCGGTCGACGAATCCCAAAACTCTTACCTGTTGCAGTCGACGTGTAAAATGACGTGGGAGGCGCTGACGGCCACGGAGACTTTGTGCCACTGGTCGTCGGCCAGGCTATAGGGGAACACCTCAGTGTGGTCCTGGTGGCTTTTGGTGCGGTAATGAAGACGCACCTCACTGCGCTGGCCACTGCTCTCAAGCTCCAGAAACCTAAAAAATTAAAGCAGCACTAGTCACCCATCACGATAAAAAAAACCCATCCAGATAAGTAATGCCATTATCAGTTAAATACCTTGATCATTTGAAAATGTGTACTCAAATTCCTCAGATCATCAACAGTATTTTAAATGTAATCCCACCAGCAGCTATACGGCTGGTAGATGCAACATCAGCAGCGGCCAACAATGGAGAGCATCTACTTGTTCGGCTGTTTACATTGGAGTATTAGCATTCGAGGACAATCCTCTTCTCCCCAGCACTGAGATTTACAAACCTCGAGACATTAATGAAAAGAGCTGCCAGCACACACACACATGCGCAAACACAAGCCTCCACACATGCACACACACACATCACCTCTGCTTTTAAAGGCAGACTTAGTTAAAGAAAAGTTGCTTCCTGGAAACATCATTCAAAAAAAAAAAAAAAAAAAGAAAGAAAGACGCTCATGAAAGAGTAGCAATAGAACTGATTTATCTGCAAACCACATCTAATAGATTTACTCTCTCCTAGCCATGCATGCACATTAATCCTGGCTCTGGAAGTGCACTCGCTTACACTTCTGATGCTGAATTAGTCCTTGTCACATTTCCAAATGAAACCACGCAGCGCTGCTTTGTAGAATCTGAGCGGCTGGGAAAGCTAATCAGCGGTGGGGGAAAGTCATTAACATCCCTGGGAGCTCTTTGCTCGGGACTGACTTTAATGTACAAACTGTTCAATCAGTGCATTATGTGAAAGTCAGATTGCTGTTCTGATCGTCCAACGGCTCAGCTAGCACAAACTAATAGAAGCATTAGCATACCGAGTGCAGACAGGGTCTGCGGCTCACAATTACAAACTCCCTGCTTACAGCATCTGTGGACGATGACGAACACATCAGCATTTAAATGGAACTGCTGCGTTGGTTTATCCTGTGTGTAAAACACGTAGATGCTAACTGATTGCAGACATTCAGTCTGTTGATATGACTAAATGAGATGTTTTAAATTTTGAATGCAACTGCAATTATGGTCAGTTAGTTGAATTTATCACAAGTCGGCTTTATAGTATGTCACATTTCGGCTACTGTTCAATCATCAACCTCACCAAACTCTTTTTGATCAAATGTAATACATATTTTCTTAAGTGCACCAGTCTCTCCTGAAGCAAGTCACCGACACAGCATGAAGCTGCCACCCAAGTTAGGAGTGTGTTCTCAGTCCTGCAAGCTTTTTTTCCTCTACATGTAACAGTGATCATTCTGACCACAGGACGCGTTTTATAAAACAATAAGGTTGAAAAACTGTAGATGGATTTTTAATGTTGATTTTGGAGAAATGGCTTCTTCCTCTCCAAGCGACCTTTCATTCCTGCATCTTTTACCTTTTAAACCTCAAGTTTTTAGTTCGGTGTGCTCCTGATCATAGAAGCAAACTTATGATTCTATTAAGGGATTTAAAGAAATCAGTCACTGTACGGCTATAAGTGACTGATAAATGTCTTCTTAACTTGTATGTGCATATCTGCTTTCAACTAGAATAGTAAAGCCCTACTTTACAGCTCCAAATACACATAATAAATTAACGCTCACACACATCTGAAAAAATTTACAAAGCTGTTCTTATGTATTCCTGCATTGAAATTCTTAAAGAGACATTGGAATCGAACAAAAACTGAGAAATAAAAAGTTTTACCTGTGCTCAGAATGATGGATGGAGAGAATGACTCCTGAGTTGAGATGATCCTGCTTGAGGGTCGCCAGCACAGTAAACTCATTCTTGCCTTTGAGCTTCTGGACCATCTGTTTAGAAACCGTAGCAGGAGCTCTTACCTCCCTTGAGGTCCCTGGAGTGAGAACAGAAAGATTATAAAAATTTTAAAAAAGTGACAAATTTAAAGAGATAAATCTTTAATGAGTACTGGCTCATTTCTCTTTAAGTGATGAAGACTAGAAAACATGGCAGCCAAGTAAGGCAGGTGTCTGTTGACCTTTTTAAATCAGGAAGTTGCTGAATTAAACTAGCTGCTTCTTACTGTGCACAGACACGAGGCATGCTCTGTGTTTTGATAAGACCAAGCAGAACAGCTCTTCCCATGAGGCTTTCATAGTGGCAGATTTTTTTATATGTAGTTATAGTTCCTTCACAAATAGCTTAGCGACACATTTAGAAAAGATAACAATTATAATAGTAAATAGCAGCTTTAATTCTTTTTTTGCTAACTTTGGGGCTTCAGGTTTGCCAAACTTTCTCCAATCTATTTCAAACATCTTGTAGAACTGTAACGCTGATCCTTTCGCACACTGGACTTCATTAATCAAAACATTGTTTTTAGATAGGAAAACAAATGATTGCCCCACATGCGATCCATGAAACAGCGTGTTTACTGCTGGAAAAAATTAGGACTTACACTCCACAGCCCGGTTAGCTTAGTTTTTCTGATCCAGCTGATCCGAAGACGATAAAAAAAAATAAATAAAAAATCCTTTTCAGGAAGTGACTGTATCACAACAGAAAAAAAAAAAAAAAAAAACACCCTAAAAAACCCGAAATACAAACATAGTCCCTGCGAATTGTGTGTGTTAATTTGATATTTTAAGAGTTTGCCTCAAAGAAAAGTCACAAATTTATAAATGCTGGATATAGTCAGTCTGACAGCCTTCAAACCCATATCAGTTCATTACACTGCAAAGCATCAAATTAGACGCTACTGTCCAGCAGAATATTGAGCAGAGATATGCAGGACAAGTAAATGTCACATACTTTTTACATTTTTAATTTCTTTAGCTAATTATGAAAAATGGAACATGTTGTTCAAGATTTTAGTATTACTTTTTAATGATTCAGAGCTAAAATATTCCCTATTTCAGAAAATACATCCTATTATATAAATATCTAAACCGTTTTACTGCATTTAAGGGAGTCAGATAAGTTGCAATATATTCTCCTGGACTTTTCGTCTTATATGTCCCAGTAGAGCTAAGTTATCATAAGCGCTAAGTGATTGCTAGTTACACAAAGTGTGACAACTGGCTTAACCCTAAAAAATAAGTGTCGTTGTTCCTTAGTGTTGCTACAACTAATGAAGATCAGAAGCTACATTTCCCATCTTTTTATTTAGCAGGCTAATTATTGGACGTAGTGAGCAAAGTGAAATTTCTTAGGTCGTGTATCTAGAAGTGATCTTTGTGAAGATGGTGATGTGAAGAGAGTGCAGCAAGCTTTTTAAATTTTACATGTGCACAGATGATTTTAAAGTTGAATAAGTGAAGAAATTCGATACTAAGAAGTATGACTGCTACAACAGATGACAGAAGGTATATGTTAAACTTCTATAAACATTGGAATAATTTTTGCTAGCTCATATAATTCTCCTTGATTATATAAGTCTCCTAGAGAACTCTACATAGCTTGTGGCACATTTGTGCAATCAGCCTCTGTAATATCCAAGGTGAACTGATAGAAGGAGAAATACAAGAAATATAACCCATTGAAAACAGATCAGCTGAAATGTTGCGCTGCTAGCCATCATTTAACACAAGAATGGGCTTGTAATTCACCCAACAAAGCTTCATTTTCTTTGCTCCTCAGGTCTGCAATAAGATAAACTTACAGATAATTTAAAAGCCGCTTCGGGATCTGAGTGTAAACCACACTTACAGCAAATAGATGCAACCGAAAATGAGAGTAAAAATGTCCACACACCCATTTTTCTGCTGTATTCACCTGTGATAAATGAGAGCCTTAGTGAGAAATGCACTCACTATTCCTGGACTGCAATTGCTTTTGCAAGCTTTGCCATTTTAGAGATGCTCTGACACGTCAATGGCCACAATCCAGTTGACCTTGGCTTGAGTTGCTCAGGCCTTTTTATACACACCAGTTTCTCTTACAACCAGTATGCTGATGGTCTGTCAGAATATTCTCTCAAATAGTGCAAGTCGTTCTTCCCAGCTATCGACTCCCTCCTTGGTCATTTGTAAGATCTGACACATGAAGCCAGGTAACTTTAGGAGAACAATTGAATTGCTAATAACCCTGCAGGAGAGAACTTTTGCCAGTTGTGTGTCACTCGTTCGTACGCCCTTCTCACAGCCATGTGCCCTCTTTTCTCCTTTTCAACAAAACTTTGTGCAACTTTAATGGAGGCATCCATAAATGATGACATTTCTCAGAAGTAATCACATCAAAGGGCTCACTTCCAGCTATATGGGAAGCGAGCAAGCTAACCCTGGCACACTCAAGCACTCCAGGACGCTGTGGCAGCTTTTCTTCAGAGTATTTAGATTACTTCCAGCTGGTGGGAGTAGCCAATTAACCCAATGCAATGCAAGGCTGGAAGCCGGGCCAGCTATGGAGTCTAAATACAGAGAATAATGAACACGTATATCCGAAAGAATAAAGTATGACTTGGATTTTAAGATTCTGCTGGCATACTTCGGCATTTTCCCCTTTTTTATGCTTAATTGCTATTCTGTCCAATTTTCTCTACATTTATGCTTTGTCAAAGGCTCTCGACAGGAAATGTTTCATGCATTTTACATCAACAGACACGATCTCTGCCATTGGCTGACGTGGGACAGATGGTCCAATGACGGCAAAAAGAGTTCTGCCTAGCGTTAATCTGCCGCAATCTGTAGATCCTGCTTAGCAACCAAATCCAAATGGTACTGTTGGAAATAATCTGAGATTAATGGACATTATTTTATCTGAAGCTATAAATAGGTTTCCTTATTTTGTTTTTTAATTTTTAATTTTCTTTTCTTAGCCAGGCCGCAGACTGAATAGGGAGTACCATGACATCTTAATCTTGAGCAAAATAATCACAGTGGGAGCAGGTGTCAGGGCGGGTCCGATACAGACGGGGGGATGGTGAAGACCAGGGAACCTCCAACACTGGGCTGATCCACAATTTGGCAGGCAGGGACATTTGACCCATACGCATCTGACTTTCCTCACCATCTTTTACACGTTCAGGGCAAGAGGCTGCATCACATGGCACGTTAGTGGATTATAGGGTTGAGGTCGGCTCTCATTTCGTTGCTGCGGTAAGAGTAATCTACATGCGGTTGGCCGTGAAAAGCGCTTAAGATCAAGACAAGCGAAGCAGCCGACGACTCTGCATTCATGAAAAACATACATAAATACGCGTTTAAAGCTGTGATGAGCCAGTCAGCGTTTCCTTGTTGCCAAATCAATGCAGCCCCGCTGACAAGGCCTTTGGTCGATTATGTATTGGCAGGCGCCTGGATGGGGCAGCCACCTGCTCCTAACGACCACCCCGATGTGAAATCCTGACACAAAGCAGCTATAAAGAGATGATTCAGTGCTTCAGATTCTGATGTGAGCATTTAAAATGTAATTCTCATGATTTATTTTATACGTTTGTCGACTGGAGTTCTATCAGCTGGCCAAATACCTCAATCCCAATCGCATACTTTGAAAACAAAAGTAGTCATACTCCTTTAGCTTCCTTTATTTTTTAATTTGTTTCACTAAATACTCTCCTTGCGTAAAATTTAATCTCAAAATATCTAAAGTCCTTTTGCAAAGGGCTCACAGGTTTGTGAGAGAAATTTAGAGAAAGTAGCGTATTGATCAAGGAAGTAGCCAAGAGGCCCTTGGAAAAATCTGGAGGAGCCGCAGCGACCCACGGCTCAAGTGGGATAATCTGTCAATGACCACTACTTGTCAACACTCCACGAATCTGTTCTTTGGGAAAGAAACATTTCTGAAAGAGAGACGCAAGAGGCCCTGTTTGCGGTTTGCATCAAACCGTGTAGTTAAAACAGCAAACAAGCCACGAATGGTTTAGATTCAAGCACATTTATGTGTTAATATGGCCCAGTCAAAGGCCGGATATGAATCCAAGAGAAAATCAACACTTTAAAATTGTGGTTCACCGGTTAATTTTTGATTTTTGATTTTTTTTATTAATGCAGTCCACCTGAGCTATTTTGCAAAGAGGAACAGACAAACAACTCAAAGCTGGAAGAGACAAATCCAAGGTGTAATTGCATCATTTTACTTCCACTTCACAAACAAGTGTGACTTTGTATTGGACCGTCGCATTATCATCCCAATGTGATTGCAATAATTCATGTCAAAAGGTTTATACAATGTTTGTGCTAATAACACATTGAATCTTAAATTTACTGAAATCCCAGTTTTTTCACCAAAGGCTTTTTCTCTCATCTGATTTCTAAGTACAGATGCTTTACACTGTAAAAAATCTACGCTTATTTAAGATTAAGGGTTTCTCTGATGCTTGTTTGGAGAGGCAGAAGTTCACGTCGGTTGTATATTACGTCTCATATTTCTTCCTCTACTAGGAGAGGAAGCTTAAAACTGTCTTTCTAGCTTGCCGTTACTTTTGTAGGCAAATAATGAGGATTTTCGCTCTCTGTCACCTGGTGGTATCCCAGAACAAAGCAACACCTCCTACAGCTTTTCCACAGCATTTTGCTAATAAACAATCTCTCCACCAGTTAAGACCGGGTGAGCCATGAGATGAGATTAAAAACCCAGAGCCAAGACTATTCTGCATTAGATATGCAGTTGAAATCAGACGTGGAAGGAAGACATCACTGCCCTAAAAGCATCTGAAGCTACACTATTTTCCCAGGATGAATGTTTTCTATTAAAAGGAAGAACTGAACTTGTTCCGAGCGAGATATTTTATCTGCTGGATGCACAGGAACACGCCAAAGCCAGGAGAAAATCTTGCAGGAGGATTCACGGCGACAATAAAACCTCCAAGTCGCCGCAAACACAAAAGCTTTCATTACTGTCAAAGCTCGCACACGCTGCTGTAAGTGCATGCCTCCAGTCGGCATCTTCCAGTCCAGGTGCAATAAAAGGGGGACCTTTTTCACCGCCCTGCAACTACAGAGTCAATATAAAGGAAGAGAATAATGCAGCAGGGAGGGTTTCAGCTCATATGACACACATCCAGACAAAAACTATTGAAATGCTGAATGGAGTTCTGGTCAGAATTACTGGGTCATTCTGAATTCAATTTGTACTCATGCTGCAGGGAAACTTTAACAGTGAATTCTTGTGGCAGCATAACATTTGCAGCGCATGAGAGCATAGCGTGACAGTACTTGCGAGATGGTTTCTGACAAAATAGTCCAGATATTTATAGGCTGCAGTGTTAAGAAATAACTCAACGGAAGAAGCCTGGTGTGCATGTTAGAAAGAAAGAAAAACAACCAAGCTTCAGACCAACTTCCTAGACAGCACTGCAGAGAAAGGAGCGACAATGGGAAATAATAACGATTGTCGAATATGTTTAGAGAAGAGCTCAAAAGTTAGGGGAAAAAACAGTAGGCTGAAATTGACTAGGATTTTCAGAGCAAAAGCTAAAAATGATGATTTAATGTTTCCTAGATAAGGCAGAGCTTTCTTTACAGTAGAACAAAAACTGGCATAACCATGCTAGTGGTTCTGAGTTTAACAAAATATTAGCAATGAAATGACCTGTGCTCTTTTTGACTGGCTCTTCTGGTGACAGATAGGTAACATGGGAAAAATATTTACTTAATAAAACCTTCAGACACCAGTCTTGTTTACAGGGGCGCTGCCAGGAATCTTGGGCCCCAGGAGAAAAAATTTAATTGGGCCCCCCCACGCAGCTACTGTTACAATTTTTTGAGTCTATTTGTCCTGTCAAGCATCACAATTTTAAAGGCTTGCAACTGTCTTGCTTTCTTTGGTCCAATACTGATACTAGCACAACATTTACTGCTCAAGAATTTTATATGTAACAGTCTGCATACAGTATGCAAGTAGGTTGCTTATTTTTTTCTATTTTAGTTCCCTGAAATGTCTCTTCCCACGAGCAACAGTCATAGGCATCATGCAAAATATACATAAAACAATCCAGACTTCTCGAAAAATGCTGTGTAGTTGCATTTTATTCAAGCTGCAGTATAAAACTTTAATAAAAAATATGTTTTCTCCATATTTGTTAAAGCTGTCACCATGTTGTGACAGTTTGTTATGAGACAGATAATCTGTGAAAACAATCAATCTCCTCCACCTCATCTCCGAATTACTATTGCTAGCTAAAATAATGCAACATTCCGACCAAAACAACCAATCAAAACCAGGAGGAGGGTCTTAGCGCTGTCAATCAACCTCATTCACTCACTGCTAAATGTGGTAATGGTGGAGAATCAACATATCATTACAGGAAAAAATTTTATCTGCTGTCATTGGTAGCTATGCTAACTATACTGAGCATTAACAACTGGCTGTGCTAGCTGCAGCATAGCACAGAGCGAGAGGGAGGGAGGATGAGCAGTCATATGAGATTGTGATTGACAGCACTAAAACTGGATAAAAATTGGATTGTTTCCCCCCCATACGGCGCCCCTGCTTGATTTGTTTGCTTTAACAAAACTGGTTCATTTGCTTAGACAGTCTGGTTGGGCTAGCATAAACCTGCTACCCTAACTCTACCCTAAGGATACAGAAGTAGATTTTCAGTGGTCATTGTTACATTTAATTGCTAAGCAAAATAAGGTTACACAGAGCAGTTTATGAATTATAAATCTTCAAAATAAAGTCATGAAAGCAGGTGAACAGACATAAAGGAAAACTAAAATGGGTATTTAAGACTGGATTGGTGCAACTCTTCAAGATAAGAACGATTTCACCAAGTTCAGTAAACTTTAGGAGTTTTGATTCAAGCGTAGCAATAACTCAGTCCAAGTCAGCCAACTGCATATTTTCAGTGGGCTTCAGAAAATGCATATTTTCTGCTCCCCCCACACCACCCTCCCAAGGCTTCACTCTTCTGGAACAAATAAACCGAACGAAGGGCACCTCTAGGACTGCTTCGACCAGCAATTTCTGCCCAATTCTCAGATCGCCTCTTCAGAGTCTGCCCGTCTGACATTCACACATACACAGAGCTAATGACAGCATTCCAGCCACCCAACTGTATAACTGCCCCGAGGGAAAAGAAATCACTTTCTCTCCATGGTCACTCGCTCTCCTGTGTGGATCGGCTTTGCCTCAGAAGTCAGCAAGCAAAGATGACTTTGACCACAGGGAGTTGGGGATAATGTCAGCCATAAGATTGGAGAGATTGGCTAACTTTTTTGGGGATGGGGGGAGTGCAATGCGACGGAGTAGAGCAGAAAAAGCACTATGTTGAAAAGACGAGAAAACTGCATTCAAAGGTTATTCGAATTCAGCTCGAAAGTTGTAATCGAGGTCGGGCGGCTCTCTCACATTTGCCTTAGGATGTAAACATGTAGATGTTTAAGTCTCCGAAATCAGGAAAATAAACATGTAACGAAAAAAAAGTAGTAATAAAATGTGTTTCTCTACAACTTGCACATTTTTATATTATTTTGTTAAAATAAAACAAACTGTCTTTAGTTACATTTTACATTCAAACACACTTTGGACACCTTGCGATTGCAAAACACTTCATAGTGATAGGTGAAATGTTAGTACAAATTTGATTAGCAGTTTTGACAATTCAGCCTAAAATTCATCCATCTGATAGATTAAGGTTTAATTTTTGCCAAAATGTTCCTCTGACTGGAAGTAGTGTTAACATTTTGTACAGAATCCCAACTTGAATCTGCTGTAAAATATGAAGAGGCTTTTTAAAGATTATTGGGATGCAATGAGGTCTTACTACCTTTAAAACTTGAAACTCATCACCAAAGATTAAAATGATAATGGTTTGATTGCTGATTGCAGATTTTTTTCCCCCTGATTTATTTTGAAGGGAAAACATTTAGACATTATTTCCTAATGAAATGTTTAAAAATATATATGCATGGAATATTAGTATAGTGGTTTTTTGTTTTCTTTTCTTATCTCTCTACAGTGGTGTAGCCAGTGAATGTTTCTGTAAAAGTAAAAAGAGGGAATTTCCCACTAAGACGACTTAAACTTAAGAAAAAAATCCCACTGATCTACTCGACTCCATCCTTAAAAGCTTAAGTTTAACTTTGAAATTTGTTTCCCACCAGCTTAGAAAAGTCTGACTCTCTCTGTAGTCAGAACCACAAGAGCATGATGAAGAGCTGGCTCGAAATAACTCTTTAGCTTTAACAGGCTAGTGCTGCAAAAGTTAACATCAATTAACTCTTCATTATTAGTCTCAAAAGGTCAAAGCACTTTTGGCTGCAAATTTGTTTTTTTTTTTGCATTTTGGTTTTTAATTGAAATAATTGTGAGTAATTTTAATGATGCCACTAAAGACACGGCAGTTTCAACTATGGTTAATTAAAAGCTGAAGAGCTTTGAGAAATGTAAAAATTAGTGAAAAGTTTGCTTTTTTTCCTCTACTGTACTAAAAATCAAATGCACTCACTGCACCCAGTTGTATCCATAAAACACATATTTAGCAAATAGATAGTCAAAATGTGTGTGAAATAATCTCAGTATAAGTCCAGCTGTTTTTGTTAAAAACATTACCTTTAAAAACAGAATAATGAAGCGTTCAGGTTAGTTAGTCAGCTTTTAATGACTAACCCAGATGTGTCAATCTATCCAAAATGACAGGGGAGCTTTAATCAGAGAAGCAGCAATCTGGCCTGTGACAACACTGGAGGGGCCGCAGAGATTCGCAGCTCAGGTGAGAGAGTCGGCCGACGATGCTGCTGTTAATCAAAAACTCTACAAAACTGCCGTCTGTGAGAGAGGGAACACGACAGTCCTTATCGAAAGAAAGTCATAAGAAATCCTGTCACAAACCATTGAAGAAAAGCAACGAACACTTGGAAATAGATGCTCTGGTTAATAGAATTTCTTTTGAGCCCACCAAAGTTTTATGCCCACCAAAGTTTTATGCCACTTTTTTAGAATATGTTTACGGACAAAGGCTTTTTTTATTTTAAATGCAAAATGTATACATTTTGTTTAGCTTTAGCTTAATTACTGCTTTGACTGTTGTTTCCTGCACCAAAGAGCTTATTTTTGTATGCATACTTCACTTAATGATTCATTGATTACTAAATTAGTTAATGATTATTTCAATAATTGATTAAACATGATTAATCATTAGACCCCTAGTATTTTTTTCACCTCTAGTATTTGCATAAGTAAATGAAAATCTTGGAAACCATGTATCGGTCTCGTAAGTAAAATCCCAATAGAATAAAATTAAAGTTTTAAATGTGTGTAGGTTTATAGTTATCTGTCTCAGGTGTCAGACCAGCCATCAAGTGAGCAAGACTCTTTCAGATTTGCCAGCATGCCACAGGTCCAACATGTGGCTGTTCACTGAAAGGTTCTCGGCGGGCTTTCTTGATGGTGCCAACAAAGCCAGCATACAATGTGTATATTATACAAAACAACCACGGCGGTTTATTACAGTTTTCTCACTGGACTGTTTCATGGTCCATTTAATGGTAGTAACACAAACAACAGGTTGTTTATCTTTGAAGAAGAATAGTAGCGTGTGAAAAAGAGCCTTCATTTAGTGTTTACTGAGAGGATTACCACTTTTACTCAGATATATTCAAACAGAAAGTATGAATCCTTCCCATACGCTTCAGCACAATGTCAACATTGTAAGGATGAACCACACTCCTACTGCTCTTCATACAAACACACACATACACGCGCACGCAGGACGGCTGTATAATAAATGAGCCTCTTCCGTCCTGTTGCACTTAACTGTCGCTGCAGTCAGCGACATCATAAGCACAACAAACAGAAACATCTCACTGTCGGTGTTCAGTCGGTGTAAAAATCGCTGCTTCAGAGACTGACAGGATTCATATTCACAAACCACAAACACACACAGCTGCAATTACAGAGAGCCCAGCTCAAAGGATGCTTTTAAATTGTGCTGTTTGCACTTCAAATGAGTTTGATGCATCCACACAGGTTGGGCGTGTGCGCTGGGGGAGGGGAGTGCTTCTGGGTGTGCCCCCACACCCCCTCCTTTCTTTTCGTTATTGTTGCTCCAACAGAGCAATAATGTGGATCCTGAAAACCTTGTGGGAGGAGGGTGATGTGATCATTTGTATCTGAGCATCACCTGGCATCGGGACATTAGAGAAGCATGGCCTGGGGGGCTTTTCTCCCCCCGCCTGTACCTCTGAGGACTCCTGATGCCATGCAATGTAGCACTGACAGCTCCCTTAAAAAATAAAAATAAAAAACTTCCTCCCTCCCCAAACCTTTCCAATCCTCACAGCCTTCTTCTTTCTTACTCTCGCACAAATAAAAACCTACTTTGACACACAAAGATCCAGAGATATCACAAATATGTGTATATTCGCTATACATTTCGATATGGAGAATAAGACTCGTCCTCCTGCCTCCACCCAGCCACACAGAGAGACACAGTCTTCCCCCCCTCTGGCAGCAGGCAGGCAGGCGGCGGAGAGGACAGCCATGGATATGTTCTGCCTGCTATCTAATGAGCGTCGGAATGTGACTGTGGGGGCCCTCTCGGCCGGTCCCGGCCAGTCAAGCGGGTCCATACGCGAGGTATCAACACAGTCTATCAAACAGCTGGCAGACAGCCTACCCCGCTTTTTCCCTCTCATCATCCTCGACTCTGCATCTCTGCCGAATGAGGCTCTCGCTGTCTGCTTCTGATAACAAACAAGCAGAGGCCCAGGTCTGCTCTGCCTCGCATCCACCCCTCCCTAACTGCTCTACTCCTCCTCTTCTTCCTCACCCAGCAGCATCAGCACCAGCGACTTTACAGACATCCCGAATGAGGGATGGAGGCGAGCTCTGCCATAAATAACACACGTACCATCCGCTCTACCTGACTGCGTGTGTTCAGTGGAGCTAAAACGAGACGGAACGGTGCCAGACGAAGTACAGTTTGTGGTTTTTTTTCCCTTTTTTTTATTTTTTTTACCTTGTTACAGAAAAAACAGTGGGAGATTCTTTCAATAAGCGTCTATGTTTAACTCCCTTTCTTTCTTAGCCCTCTCCGACTCTCTGCCTGGGTGTAGAGCGCACCTTTTGAGTGTCATCTACATAGAAGACATCAAATAACAAGCCTTCGCAAAGGATGCCGGAGCCGCCGCAGCACGGCAACGCAACGCCGCCTCAACGGGCGTGCTGGGAGATGAGAAGATATCAGGGAAGAGACGCGCTGGCAGCTGATCGGCGCTGCTTCCCTGGCTCCAGGACAACAATAATCCCTTTAAAACGTCAGGAGATGTTCAGTTTTGCCTCTGCTTCCAAGTTATCTCTGTCCTTGTGATTAGGTTGTCAGCATATTGGATCACAGTAGGTTGTAAAGATGTGACACGGGTGTGGATGGAATTAAAAACTCAATAGCTATGCAGACGTGGCTCTGGCAACTCCGTTTTACCCAGCTAACGAAGGTATTCCCGACTGAAAATGGAGAATAGACAGCTTACTTCTGGAAAGCCTTCCAGAGAATCACCAGTGAATTCAATGAATATCTTTTCAGATCTATATATTGTATCTTTACCTTCACATAACATGATCAAGATCAACATATTCTTTGCACAATCCCCCCTTTTTGCTTGCCCTGGACACCCCACTGTTTCCTGACCTAGTACTGCCTATTGTTCTGGCAGGTGGGACCCCCCTCCTGAGCTCATTCCTGCTACAGAAAAAAATCTATCAACTCTGGTGTATGTTTACTGTGTATATGATGCTATATAGATATCGGCAAATAATGGTATTTGAGGCATCACTGGCAGACCTGCAAGAAAAAAATCTATATGGGTCAAATTTCAGGATTTTAGGGCTGCATTATGTTTGTCTTGAAAGTCCTGAAAAGAGGCAGATGGGACTGCCTCACAAGATCATTCCTGCTGCGGACAAAGCAAATAATCCAGTACGATGCAGCTATATAGCGAAGTATAATATCCCCAGATTATCTGACAGAAAAATCCAACTTAAGTATTTCAGGGCTGAAATACTTAAGATGAAATACTTTTTTTTTTTTTTTTTTTTTTTTTTTTTTTATAAAGACACCCACAACAACAATAATATTGACCCACAAACAAATAAGAAAAAAAAAAATAAGAATAAATTATAA
>CAEFZX010000626.1:0-41271 GCA_903066825.1 Alfaro cultratus | reverse complement strand
GGGCCGGCCCCTCCCACATTCCTGCCCTGCTGCAGATCTACAAAACAAAAAATGGTGAGTAAAAAGGAACACAAATGTTATGATTATATTAACAAAATAAACAAATAATCCAGAAAAAAATAAGGGACAAGTGGTAAAACAACTGAACCACTTTGTCACAATTACAGCTTCCCACCCTCTATTTCCAATTGCATATTTTATGTATGCTCTACAAAAAATGATTCTGAGTGATGTTCCACAAAAAAAGCTGCAAATAGGAGAATCTGCAAATACCAAACAACAAATACAGTAGGTGAGGTTCTATTGTACATGGTTGGTATAACCTACCAACTATGAAATAAACCTCAGAATTAAGAGGTTTATTTCTGTTTATACCATTACAGAAATGAACCTCTTAAAAGAAAAAGTATAAAATGCATACAATGTAATAATGTTTCCACTTATTTATCAAATACCTTGTCTTAGAAATGTGCCAATCACACTTTTCAGAACATTGAGTCACATAAACTGAAACCTGTGCGACAGAACTTGGGATATTTACTCCTATTTTATTAAGCAGACCTGCATTTGCCTTTTTGTCTCATTCATATTACTAACGTACGCTTATATTTAAACGTTAATGGGAACATATGTTGTAAAAAAAGGGAGACAAATGTGGGGAAAAAAAGAAATCTAAAACTAGCTCCGCCATTGTACTTTCCAGAACAAAATGTAATCACAGGCCCAAACAAGGTTGACCTCTGTGTTGTTGTTTTGAATAGTCTATAAATAACCAGAGAATACAATAACACAAATATATCTGCTAAATATTTGTTAGTGTGAACAAATCCTAAAACCTAAGAGTATAATCTTGCAAGAAGTTTTTTTTTTTTTCTTTTTATTTGGTAACAGTCAATCCAAATATTCATGCTTTTAAATTTGGTGGGTTACCAGAATAGCGAGACATTTCATTACTGCCATACAATTATTAAAGCACATGAAATTCCAGTCATGACACCTAAACATGTACAACATAGTGCTAAATACTGCAAAGCAAACTTGTATTTTCCATATTGAAGTAAAATGGCAACGCTGAAATCATTCTTTAAACTAAAAAGAAAGTACAAATAATTAGTTGTCATTAATATTAATTGCCACCATGCTGGAGTGCTCAGTTCCATTAAATTCTCGTATCCATGGCTACAATCCTACCACACCAGGGAAAGCTCAAGGATCCCATTCAACCTCTATTCTAAAATTTACAAAGCATAATGGATAACCATTTGGGGTGATATGACCCCCCAAAAAATGATACCTCTGTATTTTATACACAAAGGCTACAAATGATATATAATACTGGCATTTTCTGTTAATGACTAATATTGCAGTGCTGAAGCAGGGAAGTCAGGCTTTTCTTCGCAAATTAGAAATAGCAATTTTGGGAGTATTAAGTTCTGTGGGTGATATCACAAAAATGTACTGATCACCAAACACAGGTGTAACTAGTTCAATTCAAAAGCATGTGAAAATGCAGAAATTGCACTTATGAGAGCAGAGTTGTGACTTCTGGTTGCTTGCAGAAGTCACAAGCAACCAGACCTATTGATAATTAGAGGAGTGTCATTTTCAAATGACAAACATAGATACTTTTTCTGTTGTTACAACAAAGCACAAGGGACAAGCCTGGATTCATAGAGGTATGTTACAAGCTCACCTTGGCTCAGAGTAAAAAAAAAAAAAAAAACATGTAAATTGGATCCTTCTTCTTTATCAGCCTTTACTATTCAGCTTAACTACATTGAAACATATTTTAAATACTTGTAGATTAGACAGCATATATGAGTAAGGAAGCACCATTAAAGCTTAATATAGTCAAATAACATGCATTCAGATTTTATGTTTGTTTTATCTTGTTCAGTGTCACTCAGGGGAACCTTTCAGAGCTCTCATCCGCAATAAAAAAAAAAGATTTTCCAGAATCAGATCACAGTGTTGAATAAAATGAAATGAATGAAATATAAGCGGCCGCAAAAATGTTGGAACAGCAGTTATTGAAACACTATTTTCACTTACGGATTTGTCTTAGGTTTCCTTCTGTAAATTAAGAATAAAGTGAGATGGAAGTCAGTTTGAGAATGTTTTCTTAAAGCTATTCCAAGCTCTTCCACAAGCAGAGATTTTCTTTTAACACCTTCTCCTCTTGGCGGGAACACCTGTGCATTCTCGGCACAGCAGCACACACTGTCATCAACTTGACAAGTATGCTTTGTCAAAACAAATTGGCGAGTACATGCGCAAGTCTTCGTATCAGGACATGTAAACTATAGACAATTCTGGGCAAGTACCTGAAGTAAACAATTCACCACTCCTGTAAGAGCATCACCCAGAATTACACATGTATCGTAATACCATGTAAATTCAGAACAAATCCTACAGAGAGTGTTGGAACAGCCTAAATTTTTGAACAAGTAGTCCTTCATATTAAGTGGAGGGTGGGAATGGAGTTATACGTATACTGATATCTTATGAGTCACACTGTTCTCTGTGCATTAATACAAAACAATAGCAGCATGTAACTCATATAGCAGCTATAAAACAAAACAGCATGGGAAGCACCAAGTAGGAGCACCCCACCAGTCGGCTGTTAAATTTCTCTTTCTACTGCAGAGACGATGGGGAAACAAAGCGGAACAATCGAAAGCATCATGCAACAACACTGTATGTAGTCTGCTCTATGTTGCACTCAATTACTCACTGGAATCAGCATCATCCGAATGTAAACTTAATTGGTAAAAAGAAAAAAAAAGACTGTAGTACAAATCTGGTCACATTTTGCACTTAACCAGCACCATGGAAGAAATCCAAATCAAGCCAAAAACGATAAGTAACACTGCAGGAGTCTTAATAACACCAGACACTCAATCATGTGCCTCTGTCAAAAAACACCCCTTTTACACATAAGCTGAAAGTGATGGATCAAACATCACCATTTATTTTTATGTACAGTATGTGCATAGTTTGTTGTTAATTTAAAACTTTATATTTCCATAGATCTAATGTACAGCAAAAAAAGCTGATGATCTTAATACAGAAACTACTGGTGACAGTAAAATGTGTTTTCTAAATTTGCTCTTTAATGGTTTTCCTTTATTTGAATAAAATTTTAATAAAATTAGGTTTTTAGAAGAGGAATCCTAAACTCCAGTCTTTGAGGGTTGGTAGGCTGTAGCTTTTAGCTCTGTCCCTGGTGAAACATGCATCAAACCAAATGGCTAAATTATCAACATGCAGGTCACTTATGACCTAATCAGGTGTAATAAAGCACAGTAGGCACCCGAGGGTGAGTGTTCTGCAACTTCTACATGTTGCAGAACACTCATCCTCAAAACACTGGAGCTTTATCCCTTTTGTAGCACCTTGGTGTTCCTTCATATCATACAGTATCAGATCAATTCCTAAACTTAGACTTTTGATAAATAGCAATACTCTGACATGTAATGTACAAGGAGCCAGTGTATAAATTCCCCTTATTACATCTGATTTATAAAACAAATCCATTCACTATAATGTCTTCCAGCTAATGGGTGTCACAAATATTGACATTATTTACACTTTTACTCTTCCAACACTGATTCAGGGTCAGACTTTTCCAATTGCAGGCTTACTTGTTGGTTTTGAACCCCATTCTGAATCTGACATCTGACATGATGGATGCTGGATCGAACATAGGGTGTATTTTAGTGATCTCACCGGTTTGCCTCTCTGTTATGAGCCTGGTAGCCACTGACCTTGACAGCATGATAGGACAGCCCTCATCCTGAAGCAGAGATTCTGATAACCATGCCATCCATCATAGTGGCAATAGACCAAACCCACAGGTCAAAAACCTCAAGTTTATAGTGAGTCCTCACCTACACAAAGCATAAAGAAGACGCACATGCACACAGGCTGACAATTGGGAAAAGCCGGCAGTAAAGTCTTTCAGCCTTTAAAGGATACAACAGAATGCTCATTTTTGTCAGCTATTAATGATGCATGGAGCTCCATGGAGTTGTGGGAGATAGGGCCGCCCAGTCAGACCTTCGATTCTTACACAAATGCACCCACATACACACACTGCAACCACACAAACATCTCACAACCATACATGAGCGCACGCGTGAACTAAAAGCAGCTTGCCCCCTTCTCTCAGAGCTTGCTCTCATTATTTTTTTTTTTTTTTTTTATTTTCCTGGGGCTTTGCTGAAATAGTCCACAGCTTCATCGTATCACCTCCTGACAGAAAAGACCTCAATTCCACACCAGTACACGCTAACAAGAGAGCAGGAATCCTCCTTACAGCATATAGGTCACTTCTGCCTTTTACAACTGCCAGTTAAAAAAGAGGTTATAACCAGTTAGATCCAACCTCTTTTTCCCCCCAGACAGACGCTTTTTGTTGAGAACAGAAAGCTTCTGCCCCATAATAAATTTTGAGGAGAACATTGAAGTATTTGTTTTTTGAAAAGGAATTTTAACATATCTCTAAAATGCAAACTGACTGTAAAGGCAAAAAGAGTTTTATCGATCACAACTTTGCAATATCTTTAGTTTTCTCAAGTTTCAACCTGCTATTCCAGATTTTATGTGATTCCAAGTTTTCTTTATGAAAAATGAGAGGTAAAAACAGCATTCATGATAATTTTTTTATAGTCATCTTGTCATAAATGGTCACCAAATACAAATATTTAGAGCAAAATTAATGTTACACAGTGTGTGTATAAGCAAGCAGTCACAATAGGATTTCATTATTTATTTATATTTTTTTTTTCTCCGAAGAGTTTTTGCGGCGCTAGTGGCTCGCATTTTCCGCGACAGTAGGCTGACAGGAAGGGGGAAGGAGAAGGAGAAGACATGCGGCAAAGGTCGCCGGGACCGGGAGTCGAACCCGCAACGTCCGCGTCGAGGACTAAGGCCTCCAAACATGGGGCGTGCTAAACCCCTGCGACACCACAGCACGCCCCGGATTTCATTATTTTTAAACAAAATAATTTGCAGTTGATTTATAAAACTGTTGACAGCAACATTAGTGCAGCTAACAATACTAAAACAGTCTTCTACGTGTTTTTAAAAAAAATCATAGATAAATCTAATATTACCAAAATGACTGCTAACATTTTCTAATCTACAATGTTTCATAACAAGAGGCTAAATGCTTATAAAGTTGTGTAGAAACAAATATGGTAATGTAAAAAGGATTTTAAAAAAATACCTCCCAATAAATTCAGAATGTTGGTCATTTAATTTTTTGTAAAGAAAGAATTAACCCATGTATTAATGTAGCAAGCCAACTTGCTAATAACTCGCCATAACTTGAGCAAATATTCCCAGTATTTGCCTAAGTCAGAGACAACAACAGCCTGTGAACAATTGAAATGGCATGACTGCCTATTTTATGACTTCAAATACCAAATATACCTTAATATGTATTAACTGTCATGAAGAGTGAGTTTGTGGATGGATGCAGAAAGGAGCAAGTTGATTGTTTTAATGAAAAAGATGAAAAAACTTACAACAAAAAAACACACAGGGTGTACAAGAAGCCAAAGCAGGGAAAAAAACCATAAATCCAAGAAAACTGCCAACAGGAAACACAGGGCCAAACCAGGACAATAACAGGGTACAACTGGAGAAGTCAACAAGGAGTGAGAGCAGGAGAGGGGTTTAAATACTGTGAGGGTGAACGCTGGAACAAAAACACCTGGACTGACTAGCTAACGGGTTGCAGATGTGAGGACAGAGAGAGAAAATGTCACAAGGGGCGATCAAGAGTACACAAGAGACTAGGAAATTAATCTACCACTAAAGAATAACAAGACTGAAGAAACATAATTAGAGTAACAAGGAATAACTACAGATAAGAAATAAGCATAACTAGAAACATTAAGAAGGATTAAAGTAAAACAGAAATTAGACTGACCTAATCAAAGAAAGAGACTAAGAAACACAGAATAATCAAACCTCAGAAACAACCCAAACTACCCAGGACATAGCATTAACAGGCACAGTGGAAATTGTCTTGGCTTTCCAGCAGAAGCTAACATCCATGGTCTTTCTTTTCTCTTGGGGGTACAGCCAATCAACCCCAAGGAATAATTAATAGTACTCTTGGATTATCTACTTTGCAAACACCAGCCAATAATACCATGTCAAGTATTATGAATGTTTATTTGAATATTTATTAGTTATGAAAAAGTCTGCAAACAAGCAAATTTTCCTTGAACAAATTAGAGTTGAATTCCAAAAAAAATAATTGTGTGAATACTCATCCGCTAATACGCAGATATCCACTGCTATCCAATTTTTGTGATAAAGCTTAATTTTCCTTGATTTAGTGCGAATTATGTAATGATGAAAAAACATTTAATACTCCTGACAGAGAAATGCTTCACTACAGCGGATGAATGGTTTATGAAGTGTAGGTGTCAGACATTTGGAAACTAATCCACAGATCATGTTAGGACCAGATCGTACATACAAAAATTCTAATTACACTTCTGAAAATATTGTGAAAGGTTGATTTAACTTGTAACTGCAAACCCCTTTCACTTCCACAGCCCTTTATGTGAGGGCACCTCCCGTATTATATCAACGTACACCTCCCAAAGGAAAGATTACCGGAAAGCATTTTCCACATCGATGGTTTCCACTGTAGAGATTTTTAGAGGCCACTGTGAACAAAAAGACACGTGCCAGGAAAGATAGCCATACTTTTAATTGTAATGAAAAGCTTTTTTACAGGTTCGTATATGATGAAATATCTCGAAGATCACATCCAGAGGATGTTTTAAGCTTTTATTAGGTGAAATTGGCTCTGTAAAAGACTGTGACAACGCAGCGAGAAGTCTGCCTAAATGAGAGGTTTTTAACAAGATGATGAACATTTCATTATCATTATACCCTACATACAGAGCCAAGTTCCCATTTTTGGAAACATTACAAATCCCTGCACCGGTGTGACACTATGTGTCAGTGTTTGAGCCTGAGGAACAGCTGGCTATAGATACCAGACACAAGAGGGAGGAGAGGCAGTGTAAACATTTGGCAGGTTGAATTTAAAACATTTGTCAGAGGTCATGGTGCATGGTGTTGCATATTGACAGTGTTTGCTGAAGGCAAACAATGGCTGCACACACTTCACAGTCCCATAATGTTTTATGATGGCTTCTGTATAATTCCAGTCAGGTTCAACTAATAATTAATACTCTAAACCTCCTGGTTGAATTGTGTTTTGCTAAGCCTGTTTATCTTTTTTTTTTCTTTTTACATATTTAAAGCTGTAGTATATAACTTTTATAAACATGTTTTTACATATTTCCTACCACTGTCACCATGTTATGACAGTACATGACAGATAATCAGTGGAAAACAATTGAGCTCCTCTGCCTGCTCACTACTGCCATCTTCAGAAATACACCACTCCCAGTCAGAAACAACCAATCAGAGCTAGGAGGAGTGTCTTAGCAATGTCAATCATGTTCTTGTACACATTGCTCTATGTGCTAACGGCATGTACAAATCAACACAAGCACCAAAAGGTTGAACAGTGAATATTTTGTGCTGCATTGGGACTTCTTTTCTACTTGTGTAGAGATTCTGTGTGAGGAAAAAAAAAAATTTTTAAACGAAAATCTGGTTGCACATATTTAACATCTGAGTAATGTATTTGTAAACTGAAAACTCTTACAGATAAAAGCTTTTCAACACCATATTTCATCAGTATTGCATAATCTAAAACAGAATTTTGACTGCACAAAAAATTTTGCATATTTGCTGAAAAAGTATGTTTAAGAAGGCTAAAATAGAGATTTTCTTCTTGTTAGCAACTGCCTTGTTTTGTCTAGAGTTTCCACTAGATTGCCTTCTCAGCTTCAACATTTTGTAGAGTTAAGTGGGCTTCAGAAAACATCTACAAACTGATGTTTGAATCAGGTTTTTTTTTTTTTTTTTTATACTTCAGACTTAGAAAGGATGGATAGTGAAAATTATGAATGTGTCAAATACCGAATTAAGATCAGGATTTGGCCCAGGACATTATCGCACATGAATATGCATTAATCTTAAGGCCCTCAATTACTGTAGCTGTACATTTCTGCCCAATATTCTTATAGAAGACGAAAATGTTCCCTTCTCAATTTGTTTTTGCAGCAGATTTAGCAGGTTTTTCTCTACTATTATCTTATACGTCATCGCTTTCAGAGAAGAGCTGTAATTAATACTAAGAATGAATTACAAACAGATCCACTTTCAAAGACAGATGTTAGACTATGTTCTATTTAGGGTAATAAGAGTAAAAGTGGGTTGAAGACAAGTGCAATTCATTCTTATAAAATTTGTGAAAAAAATTTAATTCAGGTGAAATCTTCCATGCAATTCATAATTAGTGAATAAAATCCCAATGAAATACATTCAGTGTTGCGGTTGTAATATAAAAAAACTTAAGATATTCAAGGTTTATATGTACTTTTCCATGGCACTGTTTCTCAACTGTGCTGAAATTTGGCACATATGAATTATTAAGTATATGTGAATAAGTACTCAGCCATATGCCTCCAAGTGCAAAAATGTGAATGAGCTGATTTAATCCTTGCCCAAGGTGAGAGCTGAGGCTGAGCTATCTTTTCAGCGCATTTTACTTGTCAGTTTGTGTAACTGTCAGCAAAATTTGCCAGCCCTGATTTAATTAAACGTAGCTGAGATGTAAAATGTGGACAAAGGAAGAGCCCTTAATGCTTAGGTGAAAATCTGTTTCATTTTCCTTAAAACTGTCACATGGCTCAAAGGACTTGGCTCTTCCAGTTTAAACTGACATCCTTCACACTCAAATCAACTATTATTTTTCAGACCGCAGCCTAAATATCTTAAACAATAAAAAGGGACCAACAGAAGATGTAACTGTCCCTTTCTGATGCCCAGAGTTAGTCTTCAATGCAGTCACTTCCAGAGCCGTCATTGCTGTCATTGTTGGAATGGTCTGGCCGCTGTCATTCCTGACTCTCCTTCCTTCTCCTCCTGCCAGACAGGGGAAAGGGTTGGAAAAAGCCCAGAGCTGAAGTGATGATTGATGACACGCCTCCTCCGGTGCACACTTCCCTGCTGACACGCTCTCACAGTGCTACACTTTTCAGCACTAATTGGGCAACCCTGCAAACTCTCCGCCCTGCGTATGTGGGCTCCAGGTCTGAGCCAACCACCCACTCAGCAAAGTGTCTGAGCTACCCTGCTTTGATTAAACATTGCACACAGGAAACACACTGTGGGACTGTTTACTGTGTACTGTACATTTGCCAGATACTGTGCCATGATAGTGACAGAAGAGAAGTACTTGTGAGTTTACATTTGGAACAGGTGAAGCACATGAACTGGCTCTTGAAAGTGTACACACCCCAGGCCCCAGGTTTGTCTGGCATACAGAAATATGACCATGATGAATCATGTCTATGAGTTTTTCACTCATATACTGTAGTAACTACAGTTCAACAGAGAAACAAAAATCTTTTAGAAATAGTAATTTTAAGCAAAAATGGTGAAATAACCCAGATGCATAAATCTGACTGCACCTATACACATTTCAAAACACGTTTAGCAATACAGCCTTATTGGTAGGAATGTAGCAAAATGCCACATCTGCATTGGCATTTTTCCCCACCTTGCAAAGGTCCAAATCTCTGAGATTGTGAGAAAATATCTCGCCTTCAGCTCTCTTCAGGTGATTATTCAAATGTCTTTCTTTGCACCACGGTACAAAAATATAACTTATTGTGCTATTCTTCCGGTTAATACTTTAAAACCTGACATCATTCTGATCTTTTCTACCCTCTCTGCAAACTATTGCTTTAGTTAGATAATACAAAAGTGAAAAAATCCAAAAATTCTGTTTGTCACTTGCATTATACCAAACTACACACTGTGGAACAAATCTGTCTGTAATTTATCTTGTTTTTTGTTTTGTTGTTGCAAAAAAGGCTGGCACTTTAACAGAGATGTGAACAGTTTTGAGAGTCACTGTATCAATAATATGAACAAACAAAAAAGAAAATCTTTGTCATATACGATACGTTATAGCTCCAATGACAAAGCAGTTTAATTTTTGGCCACGGCTGCTTGGCACTGCCAAGACCATGTTGAGCCAAGTGGCCAAATGATGTTGCATTGTTCTTTTCTCCTTACCTGAAAAAGGGCAACTTACATAACCTATGATATGTGTGTAAAGCCTTTACGGAGATGGATATTAACTGACACAATTTAGATTAAGTGACTCTCTCAAGGACACATCAGCTGTATCCTCTGTGCCCGGGTTTAAACTGACAACCTCAGGATCATTAATCCATTTAGAGCTGGGAGGGTTACAGCTGGCAGCATAAACAGAAGGCCAGTGTCCTTTCGAACTGTTTGTTAAACATCGCGGCATTATCTGATCACGGATTCATCCACAATGTTCCCTAATGCCGAATGAGGCAATTACTATGCTTGCTAACCATATGGCTGGGAAGCATCTAATAACGGTCTGTTGTATGTTATTGGGTTCTCAATGAAGGACAAAAGTTCAACACAAGGGCTGAGAAATTGTGGCAGTGCATTGGAAACTACCAAAAAACACACAAAAGGTTTTATGTAAGATTTAATGAATGTGGTTCAAAATCTGATTAGGATTTTTAATAAATCTATCAATCTGTCCTCCACAAACCTTATCTCCTGCCTGTTCAAAATGCATTGTTTTTATTCATTTTCTCCCTCTCTCATTTTCCCTACTTGTTATTACCCTTCTTTCATGATCTCCTTTCATCCCTACCTAATTGTTAATGTTTAAGTGTCTCTGCACCATGGCTGTATAATTAGGACCTGTCACTTCCTTGGTGCCAGAATAACCCAGGAGAGGCTCCAAAGTGTCACATCCAAGTGAAAAACCACAAGAATTAAGATCGAGGAGGAGGTGATGATAATATAAAAAGATACCTTTATATTTACTCTGAATCATCTGGGCTTAACAGGCACTTTTGAAGCTGAGCTCAACATTTTAGCTGTTGACTTGCCTTAAACAGGGTCGCTAGTTGATTAGCAGTTTAAAGGCATTTTACGAAAGCTTACAGCATTATTTTCAAAATTCTATTTTAATCTTTATAAAGCCACTCCTGCATGAATTATTCATTGAGCAGTATATAGTATCTGTCTACTCATTAAGTTTCCAATAAGAAATGAATCTGTGGAGTAAATTAGTCTGTCAAATGACAGCTGAGTTGATAGAAAAGTACAAACGTAATCTGAAGATTTAAAATAAATGTAATTTGAAGCAACTGGTAAGTGCCAATTGCATGTGCTCTGAACATTAATTATTTAATTGTGTTTTCTTTTAGATGAACTACAGCAAAATAACAAATATAGCATGTAGTAGTTGTCAACACATTCAAAATTGTCCTGCTAATACACGTTTACAGTACACAGCAGTGACAGAAATCAGTATAAACACACATCTACACGGAACATAAAGCACACTATTTTGTTCTTATAGCCATTATATTTTTATGTCTAAAGTTAGTCTTTGCTAATTTGAGTATCTAAGACTAAATCAAAGACACAAATTATAAAAAACAAAGTATTTTGTTGTACTTTCACATTCACATATTTGCACTCATAAACGTTCATACTTTCATACACTGATACAAAGTTAGCAGGCAACTTACACTTCATAATAGGAAGATGGAATCAAACTCACAATTTCCAAGATATGAGAGGGCTCCTCTACACAACTACTGATTCATTCATTCAATAAGAGAAAAGTGTAGGAACCACGCACAACACACGTTATCCATACAATGCATCTTTTTTGTCACATTGATTAGAATAGTAAGATGCAAGGATTATACCCAAAAAAAGAATAAATAGGTAAATACAGCTATTATAAAACATAAAACGTTTTCCATTATGTTTTTGCATCCCAAATTAACTTTCTTTGATAAAATAAACTGTCCTGACTAGTGACTTTCATTTTAAAATAAGACCAACAATCAAAGAAAGATAACAGTGCATTAGGCTTTGAGAGAGACAGTCTGAAAGCCTTTTGGGGCTTTTCATTAAAATGCATGCAAATCCAAAATCAAGATTTCTTTGTAGCCAAGAGCACATATTCAAATAGACAGCAAAGTGGAGTGATCTTCATTAAAGGTAAAACATCCAGACATCTTTTCAAGGATTAAAATGTATCCTAATTAATCAGATAGCAATTTCTAACAATATCTATGTAAATAATGCTTCGAGCTCCAAAATCAAGCAGTTGTTTAACCTTGAAACCTGAGCTTTTACAGGAAAAGAATTTATTATTCTTAATCCACTGTACTATGTTACCTTTATTTTATATTTATCAGATTTTTTGTATAAAAATTTGGTTATTATAATTCTGGTGTTTAAGAGAAAAGAATATCTTCATCAATTTTGACGTCAAATTGCAAATTAGATGTGTAATATGAAATATTTATCGTCTCAGCAAAGTGGCTCCCCAGCTGTTCAAAAACATCATGCTGCTTTTGCAAAAAGAAAAAAAATAAAATAAAAATTGACTGTGTCCTCAATTCGCACCTGTATACCATTATTGTCCAGTATATAATTGTCTTTTTCATAAAATGTAAATAGTAAAATGCATGCGCAGGTAAAAAAAAATCTATAATCACTGTATTGAGCTTACAATGGTGTTTTTTGATGAAAAGCCGCTAGACTCTGAAGACGTTACTCATAAAATGTCATAGTGAAACAAGAGCACAGTGTGCACTGTGAAAAGAAAAACATATACATTTACAATTTCTCTGTTCCAGAGTCTTAAAGTTAATTCAGTCAGCGTCAGAATTCATGTCATGTACAGAGATAAGTGAAGAAGCCTTGTATTTACTTTAAACACTTCAGATTCCTTGAGCATCTGTATTTCACAGATATATCCCATGTAATCTACAAATATTTACTCAACAAAATAAATTAAGAAGATTCTCCTCTCCCAGTGTCCTTACAATCAAATCAAAAATTGCTGCTTCAAGGTGATGCAAAAACAGAAATACAGCCAATTTTTTGAGTCAAAAGTGTGACATAAACTTGGATATATCTGATTGGTTTCATGTTTACTTCTATTGCCTTATATGCTGTTGCACTGGAAAAAGGAAATTGGAAAAAAAAAATCATTTTGATAGCTATCATTTTAAAGATTGCAAGTGTTTTAAAGCAAGCCACATCTTGCCCCTGCTCCTTTGTCTAGTGGGGAACACTGACAGCAACATTAACAGAACATCATAAAACATCTGGCCCACAAATTCCCTTAAGTGAGCCGGTGCACACCACCGAAGTCATTCGGCAAAGCACCTGTTTCCACATGAAGCTCTGCCTGCGATGGCAGATATGGAACACAACAGCAAGAACAAACCTCAAACACTGCAGTGCTGAGGTTTCTTTTCTTTCTCTTTTGAACTTGTTGAATAGCCCCGAGGTGACCATGAAAACAAAGATGACAGGATTATCATCTTCAGGCTTTGAAAAGCGTACCCATTAGCAACTGCACTGGTAATAACAAGGGGTGAATATTCTGAAATGAAAGTGGCACTCGAACGCTGCAGAGAAAAAAGCTAGGGCATTGCACTGAAATCAAAGACGCTGCCTGGATTGAGGTTTGAGGCAGAAGACGTGGCCTACTCACTTCCAAGAAAGAATCTGAGTGAGAAATTGAACCATGAGCTATAGTAGCTGGGAGCTTATTGCATGCTTAAGGGAAATATTATTGTGAAATGAGGCTTTATCCAAAATACAGTAAGATGAATCAGTTTGTGTATGAAATCCAAAACTGGCAAGCACATTTTTACATGACAAGGAAATGATAGCTGCACACACTGCATAACAGAAATACATTTATTTCCTACCTCAAGGGTTGAATGCTAATTAGCTTGGAGCTGTAATCCTTCCTTTGATAACACTAACTTGGTATTATGTGGAACTGAAACATGCTGTGAAGCACTCAGAGTAATTTAATGTTGGGTCTGTAAAGACTGCATCTACATCTGTAGAAAGAGATGCAAAGATCAGTTAGGTGGCGGATTTTTGACAGTTTTGTAAAGCTTTGACCTGTTAATACCGATTCCAGAAGATTAATTTAACAGTAATCAAATATGTTTTTTTCACAGTCTATAGCCACCATTGTTTCTCATAAATTTCTAATGTTGGTAACAGAAGTGATGCTATGCGATGTGTGAAACAGGAGGCGTTGTAAAGCAGAATTTGACTATCATTTTAGAACAAGGACATCAAGTTGACATTTTAAGATGTGTTGAGCATCTTGTAGAAACTAGATGCCAAAGACATCTTGGGCATCTAAGATCTAAGCTAACAAGACCCTAACCCTTACCCTCACTTTCCTTCATCCTGCTTTAAACATGCTTTATATCTATGTGAATAAGATTTAAGAGAAACATTGGTTCAGCACAAGTCATTTTACCTAAAATGAATTAATCCATGATTTAATCCATGAATATGAACTCTAATTCAGTCTATTTGTGTTCTTTTTAATAGCACTATTTTATATACAAATGATTCAAATTTCAGTGTGAAAAACAATGTTTCACTTGTAATTTTACATACTGCAGCTTTAATCAATAACAAGTCAATATTGTATTTATGGACAGTAATTTAAAAAGTAATAAACCAGCAACATTACAATATTAAAAGTAATATGGTAGAAAATTTGGATGCCCATATAAAAAACGTTAGGCGCCCCAGACATCCACGGCAAGAAATTAGTCTATGGCCATGGGAATCCTTTTTTTTTTATATCTAGAAATTTAATTAAATTTTTGAATTAAATCTTGGTGCATCAGATGCCATTTCCTGACTCAGATGATGCTCAATGCTACAGAGCGCATTGGAAGTTATTGAAAGATTTTCTCATATCGTGCAGCTGCATTTTTCTAGTTGCATAAAAACCAGTGGGATTTTATAATTGTTGAGGTTCTAACAACTATTAGCAATGCAAGCTGAGAAATTGCACTAAAAAATATGGTCACAAGTTGAGTTTGCAAATGGATGTTTGTTTGATTATGGATGCATACTTTTTGCATGTCTCTGATCCAAGTAACTTTAAAACTTCTAACTTATGTCATGAGCCCAAAAGAATGTAGTGTCATCTAGATAAGCTATTATCATATTTTGGATGAATACTAAACTTTCTAATTATCTTGTGAAGCAGCCGGATTCTCTTGAGATTTGCGTGATCACCATCAATCCTCCCTAGCCTGAAGCTATGCGTATATGCTGCTTAAGTGTCTGTAATATTAAAACTCTGGAGTATTTGTTGACTGACTAAAGAGCAAAGAACATTGCTGAAGGCTTTTCTTAACTGCAAAGATAGTCTGCTCTCCTCTCAACTAAGCATCAGACAGAACAAAACAGCATAGAATATCACAAAATACAACTGAACAAACTCTGGAGGGTTCACCGAGAACACCAGACAGCTCATCCATCACTGGTTAGAAGTTGATCACAACTGCATTTGCTTACCTCTGGATGCAATTAGGGAGAGAAAACAGCAGTCAGAAAGACAGATAAAAAGAAAAAAAAATATTTCAGACTGTGCCAAAGAGCTTGAAAAAAGACAGGAGTGAGAGGAAATCATAGAATCTTAAAAGCCTAGCTCTCCATCACCCCCTCATCTAAAATTAGAAAACTAATGAGCAGCAGTCTAATGGATCAGTTGATTAATTCACTATTAAACATGTGCACATTGTTGTAGAGTGTTTTTTTCATTACACTACATGATATGCTGTGATTTGATGGCTATTATAATAAAACACTGTCAAACTCTTGTGTAAGAATACTGTATAATACTGTTAACACTTTTTAATAGCCCAGTACTGACCATTTGACTAATGACCTCTTTCAAAGCTGCCACATATCTCATGTTCTAAAGGGCCTGTTTTGCATTCCAATAGAAAAACAGCTATTTTATTTTTCTGTGGTTGTGTAATTTTACAGTAACAAACCATGTGTACAATCTGAACATTGCACATCTGGTATTAAACAGAAAAACAATGCAACTTCCTTTTTTCAATTTCAAAATTACAGCTTTGAAGTAAAATATGTTTCAAATATGCCATGTGTGAGAGCAGCGACATTGCAGAGATAATAGGTCCTCATTAAGTGAAGAATATTAATGACGTGAAAACACATTTGGAGCAGTACATATTTTATACAGACTATTTTAGTCACAGTTACATGTTTTAATCTTAAAACACATTTTAATAGCAAATATATCCTGTGTAAATACAAAATCTACTTTTAAAATGATTGCATTATCCTTTTTAAATCATGAAGGAACACATTACACACACAATGGAAAGTTGGGTCAATCCTGGGTGTAGCTTGGGTCAAGCTACACCCAGACCTGATAACTGACTAAGCATCACCATAGAGAGAGAGAGAGTTATGTCACTTCTTTGAGTGATACATGATCACGTGGTTCACATAGCTCTCAATAGTTCCAAACATGTCAGCCCTGTCAGTCAGTTTGAGCGGCTTCTGGCGCAACGTAACATCACGTACCCTTGTGATTTTTTGGTGATTATTGAGCAATAATGAACTGAATCCTTCACTGTGTATTTTATCAAAGCATTTTTGAACGCAGCAGCAGCAGCAGCATTTATCACTCTTACACATTTTAGAGGTAAACGAGACTGCAAACTTATGGTTAAATACAAATAGTCTTCAGTGTTTTATGATTATGTTATGCACAGAAAATAAGAAAATAAAACATGGGTAACAATACCTATTATAAAGCTCTCTAATGTCCTCTGTGTGCTAGCATGAGAATGACAGATTTTTGTATTCATTTAGGTTATCAAATGTCAAAATGTGCTTTGTGACATGAAAACTTTATGTCTGAAGAAAAGGCTGAATAAATATATTTAGGGTCAAACATGCTTTACTACACTTTATCTAATTCAAATACTATGCTTTGTTAGTAAAAGCTGCATGTTCAAATTCTTGTTCATTACTTCCTCAAATCTACAAAGGGTAAAATAATCTGCTGCCTACTGTCCCTCTTATGCCAAATTCAATCCACAGAAATTCCACCTTACAGTCCAGAAAGCTCAGTAGATCTGTTCTTAAAGTATTACCAGTAACCTCTGGGTGTGACTATATATATGGTATAATATTTATCGCAAGAATGCCTTTTTGTAATCTTTATAAATTATTACCAGGAAGATGATCCTGGGTTTGAGTCCCGGCCTGGGTTCTTTCCACAAGGAGAAAGAACATGGCACCATAAAACATGGCACCTGACAAAAATAATAATTTGTGATTCTAAAAATGTTGTTGGACACTAAATAAAAATTTAAATATGGATTGAAATATTACTTCAAATCCAGTGTTGATTCCAGCCTTTGCAGTACTGTGTTACAATATTTCCAAGATAAATTCTCCTTAATCAGCTCTTGAGTCTTTTACACACTTCTGTTATCTTCACCCCTTTGAAAGCAAAATGTAGAACCATTCAATGACTCTGATTTGCTCTCCCCCTTCCATCTATGTTTACTAATTATTATCAACACAGACTCTCCAATTACTCAGCTCTAACAAACATTTACAGCAATCAGAAATCCTGGCACGTTATGAAGCTGCAAAGAAGAAAGAAAAAAAAAACATCACCATAACTTTCTGAGAACAACGGCAATTAAAATTCTTTAGCCATGCCAACAATGAGACAAATGAATTATGACAATATGTACCTCCTTTAGCTGGTGTGGCCTCTATTCCATTGTGAGTGAGCAGACATTGTGAAAATATGACTGAGACGACTGAAGTACAAGTGATTACAGTCTGTAAGTTTTATTTGAGGAAATGTCGATGATAGACAACTCGAAACGAAAAGAAAGTAACTGTCTTTTAAAGTGATCATATATTAGCCATAGAAAAGTCAGTTTTTTCCAGCTCAAGTCAAGTGTCAAATCTTGAATAACAAAAAAATAATTTCACATCAAATGCATGCTGTGTTCTCTCCCAATAAGACTGCATTACAGTGGTACATGGACACGATTTATAAACGATAAGCATAATTTCACCATGAACATCTTACAGTTATCTTTTTCAGAACATTCAGCCATGCATGGGTATTCGAAACACCAAGAACTATTTATTTGTTTTCCTTTTTGCTCAGGTGTAAATTGCCCACTGTCCAAAAGCATCCCAGATTGATAAATCAAACATTCTTAATAGAAAATAGTTTACATCTAAAATCATTGCAGCCATTTGTGGCTTCCTTACTCTAAATGCTTTCTTGACCATAGCAATGAATAAATACAGTTTAAACAGTTGTTTATTTAACTTTAATTCCAGGCCTTAAATTCAAGTCTCAACACTTTAGAACACAAGTCTAAAGTGTTTATTTTTGCAAATACAACATATATATTGAAAATGATTTTGTTCTTATTTATGTTTAAACTAGTGCTGTCAATCAATTAAAAATGTAATCAGATTAATCACACTCTGACGCTGTGATTAATCACAATGAATCACTATGCCCAAACTTGTAATTGTGAAATATAAATATGCGTGCAGTTGTGGTTCTTTTATTATTATTTTCTTATTTTAATTTAGTTTTTCAGCAGAAAGCAGGTGATATGGTCTCCCAGGATTCAGCATCAACTAAGGGAAACCTACTCCACTACACATGCATTAAAGTAATAAAAAACTTGTTCAGGGCACAACTGACAGATGTGACATATTTCAATTTCTAGTTCTTGGGTGTCCCATTCCTTCCTGATGCCTGATGCTTGCATCAGCGTAAAAGGTTAATCTTTTGTTGTTGTTTCTCGCATCCCATGTGTCGAGCCCATAACACACTCCTGTGAACGAGGTAACCCTCTGCGGAAGAGAAACTTTTAGGTCAACATCTACATTATGCAATGTTAACGCGAGGACATTTTCAGATTAATCGCATGCGTTAACTAGGGATGCTCCGATCAGGTTTTCTGCTGCCGATTCCGATACCGATCACCAATGAGGCCGATCTCTACCGATGCTGCAGCTTTAAGCAGAAGTTTGGTGTGAGAGTTCACTGCAGGTGGAGCAGAAAAGGCGCTAAGTCTGTGAAATATTACTACCAGTAGCGCATAGCGGAGGTTCAACAACGAGAACAGAATCAGCATCTTACACCGCTGGCTTGAAGTCTTAAATTATTTTTCAGGTTATTTGTTTAGCTTTCTGACCGTGATGCTAATCCGGGTTTGTGTTGGTAGTTGTGCGCTGCTTTACTGGCCGCTCCGGATGTCCTTTTTTCCTGCATTGAGCCTCGATGTATATCCAAACTCCGTCAAGTGCTTGTTTTTTAAATGTCACATTAGATTTGTTGTGCTGATGCATTTTTACGTTCTTCACCGAGGTAATTTTTCCACTGCAACACGCACACTTTCCCGTTCACTCTCAGAGCGTTCAAGTTCCACACCACATTGCTTAGGATTTACTGCTGCGCGCTTGCGCAGTGTGAAGGAAAGAGGAGACAGCTGCACACGCAGGCTGCGAATGAGATACAGCTGATCGGCAACAAGAGATTGTGATCGGCGATCACCGATCATACACTTTTTCACGAAAATTGGCCGATTATGATCGGTGGCTGATCGATCGGCACACCTCTAGTGTTAACACATTAACATTGACAGCCTTACTTTAAATTAAATATTTCAAGCTGAAAATGTAAAATGGAAGCAATCAAAGCTTAAGAATGGCCAGTGTTTGGCATGTTTGCCTTTGATGCTGCATGGCTTCCCTTTTCATTAACCTAATTGTTAGCTCCCTCCACAGATTTGCTATCAAGTTCAAGATTTAAAAACATTCATGTTAAATTTAGTCAAAGGAAACATGGAAAATGATAAGATTACTTTAAACCTGAATCTGCCAAGGGTATTAATCTTTTTGAGCTAGCTCAAAGGCATCTAAATGCATTTTAATGTAACTGAGACACGTTACAGCCAACATATTGTGGGCAAACTTCAAGCCATCTCTAATATTTTGAAGGACATGGTTGGAGGGTATTAAAGTTACACTTATCCTTGTGCATAATATAATGTAAAACCAAGATATATAGGTAGGACTGAATTTCATTAAACCACAAGAACATTCCAGCTTAGATCTCAAATCTCTTTAGCTGGTTTTAATTCACTGAAGGACATTGTTAAGACATCCATGTGTCAACACATCTGATTTAATATTACCATGGGACGAGACTAATGTCTGGCTCCATTCCCTCCAGCCATGCTCACTCATAAATATCCATCATGGCTGATAGTGTCATCAGCCACACTATACAGAGAAATTTATTGTCTTGATGGTGATTCCACCTCACACCCACTTCTTATAAATGTTGAAGATTTCTAACATGAGAAAAATATTGCCATGAAGAAAACAGAGGTGATATTTTTCCGGATATTTGAAACGTCCCACCTTTAGTGTCTAGGTCACGGAGGTGCACTGAAAAAAGTAAAGACAAAAGTAAAGACAACTCAGGTCAGAGCATCTAAACTTTACAGTGGATAACGGTAGATGCTGTCAATGACCTGCCAACATGAGCTACATAACCAGGCTTTCCATATAGTGATCAACTGGGGAGGGAGTGATGAGATTACAAAATGTTGTCAGAGTAGCACAACTAATTATCATGAAACACGAGGAGATGCTAACTGATTGATTTAGGATTGTAATTGAAGGGGCTCTAAGGAAAGGGTTCTCTCAGTGATTAAAGGCTGCAAGAGTTGGCATATGATTAAGAAGGCTTTGCAGCATTCAACAAGGAGCTGGTAAAACAAATTAACTCTGCAGAAGCCGTCAGAGAGCAGCAAAATCTTACAACAAAGCAGTGATTCGCCAATAAAGGAATATGAAGAGAAACAGTGCTATTTCTGATACAGCTTTCTGCAAATCAATCCACACCAACTATCTTCTTAAGCAGACTGTAAGAACTCCTTTCACTTGAACTAATGTATTTGCACTGTGGATATAAATAACAAATGGAGAAATGGTGCCCCAATTACTTTATTTTAACAGTACAACATTCTAAGTGTATTTGACATTACAAGAAAGTATAGTATACCAACAAGGCAGACATGAACTTCAGAAAAATTCTTTCAAGTTACTTCTTTATAAACTTAAACAGATGATATAATCTGCTAGTGCCTATACACTTCCTGTTGAATTCAATTCCAATGCACTGCCTTTTTACACAGCATAAAAATGCCTCTGTGATATTTTAGTGCCAAATTATTATAATTATATGGACGCTTAGAGCCTCAAATGTGTGAAAGCTCCATTTTCCATCCCAAATTATTTCCTCTATCCTCCATAATTGTAGTGATTATAAGAGTATTAGAAAGATGCTTTAAAGCCTAACATAGCATCTATTTCCATAGAAAAAATTACTTTCAAAAAGCATTTCTATTTAGGCTTTAATTTACCAGGGCACTCAATCACTTTATAACTAATTGAAATACATTAGAAATAGAAAAGCTTAATTTTCAGAAAGTACAATGGAATGATTTGTCTGCAAAATCATGGCCACACATATAATCCATTTGAAAAATGCTCATAGTGTGTAAATTTGGTTCGTTTATGCATGTCAGTGGCTCTTCGTAGTTTTACCATTAGGTTATAGAAAGCTAGATTTTGCTGACAAAACTAAGTGTCTCTCTCCTCTAATCTTAGCACTAGATTAAATTTTTTATGGTTTTGAAATATATTAATATATGGCCAAGTTCCAATCTTTAAGCAAAACATGATTTATCATGGGAATAACTTTCCATTCTGACTGGGACTATTTGGACCATTTGTCGATGAAGACAAAAGAAACAGGCAGTACAAAGCTAATCTCTAGACAAGAATGACAAAAGACCTAACTTTGTCTTATGTCATTTTTCATATAAATGCACAATATAGATGAAGACCTTTTCAAACCTTTAGATAGCAAATTGTAAATGCACTGAACAAAACAGCGGAAAAAATACACCAAGTTCTATCAATTTTATTATATTTAACTTTTATTAGAAAACAGCAGGGCTGCACAGTGACGCAGTTGGTAGCACTGTTGCCTTGCAGCAAGAAGGTCCTGGGTTTGATTCCCGGCCCAGGTTCTTTCTGCACGGTGTTTGCATGTTCTCCCTGTGGGTTTTCTCCGAGTTCTCCGGCTTCCTCCCACAGTCCAAAAACATGACTGTTAGGTAAACTGGTCTCTCTAAATTCTCCCTAGGTGT
The DNA here is from genome assembly GCA_903066825.1 of Alfaro cultratus. Classification (NCBI taxonomy): domain Eukaryota; kingdom Metazoa; phylum Chordata; class Actinopteri; order Cyprinodontiformes; family Poeciliidae; genus Alfaro; species Alfaro cultratus. The sequence continues at coordinate 18,994 of CAEFZX010000626.1, read as the reverse complement.
GTGTGTGTGCATGGTTGTTTGTCCTGTCTGTTTCTGTGTTGCCCTGCGACAGGCTGGTGACCTGTAGCTGGAGATAGGCACCAGCACCTCTCCCGACCCCATTAGGGACAAGGGTGAACAGAAAATGGATGGATGGATAGATGGATAGAAAACAGTAAAAACTGTGTGCAAACAAGGCATAAGTTGGTTAAAACCAAACCACTCCCATAAAAATAAATGCAGAAAATGCTATCTCAAAATCTGAGACAAAAATACTGTAATATATCATTCACAATAAATTCTACAGCAAGTTTTAACTTTAAAATTTGTGAATTTTACTACCTAGTCAAGACCAAACAAAGATTTTGGTGCTTGTTTCCATATGAAGAAATTTTTTGGTTTTTTCTTGATTTTTTTTTATAAAAGTATACTTACTGACTGATATAATGAAAACCATAAGTTTTTTTTTTTTTTTTTGCCATTTTCATAATCTGCAAAAACTGATTAAATTAAAGGTATTGCTGTTTGTGTCCCTGCATCATTGACATAGTGAATGTCAGAGTCAATCTACACATAAAAACTCATGCATGTAGCATTTTCATGCACGCAACAGTTAGAATTACAGGTTAAAGACAAATGTAAACAGCATAGCATAATTCTTATTTTCTGACAAAGCTACAAACTTTCATCAAAATCCTCTCAGCTCAAAACAAAAACAACACAATTAAAACTACTATTCTTAGGAGATGAGATAAATGAGATCAGTCTTTAGCTCATTAGCAGGTACTTAATCTTTGATAAAGTATTGACAACCTATGGAATTTTACTACCCCCTTTCTACTCAAATATAAAACCTAAAAAATTTTAAAACAAATAATATACTTTGCTATTTTGCTGAAGACCTGATTTTATGGTTCTCCTGGAGACTTAAACATAAACAATGGCAATCTTTGTATGTCACATAAACAGCGAGTTTCTATTCTCACTAATATTTATCATTTACAAATAGAAGACAGTGTAATGAATCTAATGAGTAAGTTAGTTAGCCTCCCTTAAGCAACAGAAAATACTCCCTAATGTTAGCTTTCTGGCAGCGGAGACAGTCAGCTTCCCATCATCACTAATATCTATTTAGAGATGGCTCCATCTGGGAGCCCCTCCCACATGCACACAGTTTTATTCATGATCATGGCTATTCCCTAGCTGAGGAGAGATCAAATGACAACCAAAACATTGGCTCCTCTTAGAATGGAGTCTGCGAGGAGCAGAGAGGCTGTGAAAGAAAAGCAACATTGTGCTGAGAGCAGCACAGATTGCGTTAAACATGGCCGCATTGAAGAGGAGAGAGGATTTTGCCGTTTAATTAACAGTGACAGACTCAGGTGTGTCCCCAGATGTGTCGTAAGAGGCAAAACAGGTTTTCACCTAAACGAGCGCATGGTACTGCTGATATCTGCCAGGTAACCAATGTGTTCATAGCACACAATATAAGCTTCATCCCTTTCAAGCTGTTGGAAATGAAGTAGTTCATACTGTTGATAATGCTTTCAGTGAAGTGGCTCTGGCCTAATTAAAAAAGTGCTGAATGGCTGAAAGTAGTTAGCACACTCTTCGGCTTTGGTTTTGGTCTGTGTCAGGAAGACAGTCAACAATTCCTCCTTTAAATTATATCTTGTGGAGCTTGAACAGTCATTTAATATTATCTTATTCCATCCCACTAGAATCTGTACATGCGTGGGGGGAGGCAGTAAGCCATTTAAAATAGGCGCTGTCTCTGGCACAAGTGCTTATAGTAAATGTCAAGACCTTTCAAAGCCGTAATAATGACACGGAAAAGGAAAGTGATGCATGGCACTGTTTTTGTCCAGGATAGAGCTACAAAATCAGTCTTTGCAGCAATTGTGTACAGCCCGAAAAGGTTTTCATCAAGCGGCCTGCTGACATGTGGCAATGATTTTAGATTTATACGAATACCAGACTTTCAAACAAGTGACAGGTCAATTTTGCACCATTACAGAGACAAAAGCCTGTAGTGCAGGCCTTATTTGTGGCTGAGGGCCAGCTGTCAAACTAAATAACATAAATAAGCCAAGATTATCTTGTTATTCTTTGTATAGTCTTTCTTGCACTTCTTGACTGTGCTTTAAACTTAAAATAAAGCTTTAAAAGCTAAATTACTACATTTCTTTTTTTTTTTTGCCCATATTCAGTTGCTATTAGAAAAAATCAATCTACCCCCCAGGGAGTTTTGCGATTTATTAAGTTTTTTAAAGTCCACTTTGGGTGACTTCTTTATGATTGAAATGCCACATAAAGTCAACACAGACCATGCATGATGAAGACTTTGTGTGTAACGGTTAAGAAAGCCAATCACAATTATTTAATCCCTTTACAATATTGTTATTATGAAAGTATTCTTGAGTCTGAAGTAAAGTTTAAACATAATTATGGAGCCTCTGTAATTAGTCCTTGTTTGCTTCAGCTGTAATGCATAAAAACCCCACCTACAATAGTAATCAAATTGAGTTTTAATCACAGTTAAGATAAAGGAGTTTTACACAAAACCAATAAGAGGAGATTATTTCATCATATATGAAAGGCCTTGGCAATAAAAAGATTTCCCCCATAAAGTAACAATCCAAAACATAGTATTATGATCATTTTAGGAAGTTTAAAACTAAGAGAACTGCTACAAACCATCCTACCTGTAGAAAAACATTTCAGAAATGGGACCGTAAACCCCCATCACACCAATGTGCATCTGCCTTATGTTTCAGTGGTTCCCATATACATTAAATGCAGCAGCACTAACAAGTTGATCACAAGTCAAGTAAGGTTGCAACATAATTTTTAAATATATTGTAATATTCTGCAGCATTAGCTGCAGAATATTATCACATTAGAATCACATACCAAACACATACTATCACATACCAAACATACTATACATTTGTACCTACTGTACACAGCTGCTACTTGAATATTACAGCAATGACCCATTACTAAGGTATGCAAAACTTTGAAAATGCTCTATCTGCTTAGGACAAGATTTGATGACATTGTCCACTTTCTTATGAGTTCAGATTATAATTACCTGATCACTTTGAGGCACATAAAGCAGTGAAATGTAATTTCTAGGTGGCCAGTTGATCCTTCAAAATTAAACAACAGAAAATATGGTAAAAGTATGTCTTGTCATTGCACAATTAAGAACTGATCTTTCACATCTGCTTCATTTCCTCATTTCAAAACCTTATAGAATGTGTGTGTGGGCATGTGTGTGTGTTTTTTCCAACATATTTGACTGTCTGGCAAAAAAGGGAACAAGGTGACAGAAACCTTTGTTGTTTAGTCAGGATACTGTAGAAAAAGCATAGTATGATGGTAAAACATCAATAGTATAATAAAGGATCATACAGGTGCTTCAGGGACAATGGCAAATGTTAAATGGTCTGCACTTGTATAGAGCTTTATCTAATCCAGTGAACCCAAAAGCGTTTCATACTACATTTAATCAAACACCTATGTATGCACGCGTTCACATGCTGATGGAGGTAAGCTACTTTGTAGCCATCACCAGCTGACCACCAGCAACAGGCAATTCAGGTGACTTGTCTTGCCCAAGGACAGAGACGGACAGAGAGGGGGTTTGAACCGGCAACCTACTAATTACAGGATTAAATTCTGGCTCCTGTGTCATCATCGCCCACTACAAATAGACAGATACTGCATGCACAAGGACTTCACAGCCAGACACTGTTGGCCACAAGCACTTGACCAGTCTATACTAGGAGGAATTTGGATAGTGATAGATGATGACGACGATGATAATAAACTGTGGTTAATTTTCTGCAATATTGGTCATGTGTCTGACAACGTAGATTCCCAGAAATATCAAAGTTTGATTTCTCCTGTGAAAACAATGTTTTGCAATGTGTTAGAATGAGCTTGTCAGCTGCCAGATTTAATTAAAAATAAAAATCTTTGGTAGGATTTTAGCAGAATGAAATCCATCAAACACAATTAAAAACATAACTGAGCTAGATATTTTTGCATGGGAAGAATGATTCTAATGGAGAGCTTTAAGAAGTGTGTTAGAACTTATTCAAGATATGAAGGTTTTACCACAGAAGTTTTTTTTTATTATTTTAAACTTCAAAGGCAAGTCAACCTTTAAAGCAAAAAGCAACTCTAATATCAACAAATATTAAAAGTTACTTAAAGGGGATTTTTTTCTACTAACTGACATCATTTATCTGTATTAATTAAATTTCTGTTGAGGTGATGGAGTTGAATATATTTATTTGCAACTTTATATGTAGTAGAGAATAACAAAATGGAATCTTTGACAGACAAATCAAAGTATACAAGATAAAGGGCTAGCAATGTAAGAAGTTTTATGTACGGCCCAGTCCCATCGTAAAAGAACTAAGTCTACTTGAACTAAATTTACACAGATAAGCTTTATACTGTTGATTACAATTGCTTTTCCATGTGGAAGAGACAAGCACTGATGCTGCGGATTTCCTGGCAGCATAGAAAACTACCCTTTCATTTTGCCGTCCATTTCAAATTTGCAGCCCATTGAGTCATTTACTAGAATAGTTCATTCATCTGAGTCCAAACGACATGAAACCTGCAAACCAAGTCTGAACTGAAACATTTGAACAATGTGGCCCCACAGAAAGTTCACAGACACAGAGGAATTATCTTTTTTGCCAAACTTTAACATACACCAGTAAGGCATCGTGAAAGCCGATCATCTCTCACGAGCTGGGACTTTACAAAGACGATGTACCTGTGAACCACTCTTTCTCAAAGGGCTTAAGCATGAATCAGGCCAGCAAAAATGCAGCAACAAGAATCAAGGAGGTTGGGAGAAATAAACATGAGACCAGATACATCTCTCAGGAGCCACTTCATAAACCAGAGGCAGTAAATAATTGCATGCTTCTAGGCGTTTCAGTGTTTGAGAATGCCCACATTCTTAGCCAGCAATCAGCTTTGAGGCACAGTAAAAGTGCCCTTTACCAGCCGGGGTCTCAACAATGGAGAAATTCAACAGGCAGGCACTGTTTTCTGCAGCTAGTTCCTAAAGAGATAGTTCATTCATCCATCAATGCTGCACTCTCAATCTAGAGGGAAAATGATAGAGCAGTGCTTCCTTGTGGTTGGAGAAAATGACAGTACAGAGACAGAGCAGGGCTTTTATCATCACTTCCCTGATGAAAATGTTAAGCAGTGAGATGCAAACTAAGAACATTAATGTTTAGCATCTGCATATGGTCTACATGTCCAAGCAGAGCAAAGCAATAACGTCATACTGCCAGCATTAACATATGAAAAAAAAGGGAAATGAATGGTTACAGTGAGCACTGAATAACCCATTAATTAACTATGAGAGTCTAGCCATGAAATCATCTTGAAAATGTTTCCTGCTGTGATGACCTGCTTGAGAGTAAGTGTGGCCTTATTGAGGGAAGTGGGGGTTGGGAGGCAACTTGTTTAATGGACTGATTCATAGCAAAGGGATAATCTGAACCAATAAACCTCAGGATTCAGGGAAATCTCCTGCCACTGATCACTGCCAACCCAGACTGGTAGCAGGGAATTAGACTTCCTCTTGAATAGAGTCAGACATCCAATTTCTTTGCCACTGGCAAATCTAGGCATAAGATGGAGCAAGATTCTCATGATCATCTTCAGAATAATATACCATAAGGATGTATTTTTTTATTAAAGTAATTCAAATTTCAATATGCAGATATAAAAAATGTAAGAAATTATAAGGTTAGCAGTTGTTTACAAGTCCTTGGAATATTGTGGAATATTGTCCCGTTTTACTCTTCTTCTCCTCACAGAGTAATAATGGATAAATAGCAAACTAATATTAGCTTGTTAATTAGCTATCTGCTCGGGCAGAGTCTGAAACTAACAGATATGCTAGTAGCTTGACAAGAAAAGTTTTAAAATGGTGTAAACTGTAATAAGAGGAATGGTTCCATTCAGTGACTTCCCAAACAGGATTTTCCATAGCAGTCGAATATCTTTCTTAATAGCGAGACAAATGTTTAGCCTTGTTTCAGACAGCAGACCAGCATTGTGCAACAGGTGAAAGATGGTGTTGTGGGGTGGTATTTGTTCTCAACAAGCAGTACTGGTTTTCCTCCATTCTCCTTAAATTGTCTGTGATTTTTTGGACACCTACACTGCAAACTCATTTACATGGGCAGCAAAGAAATTTACAAATAAACCCCTGACAATCTGCGGTTCAGTATTTGTGAATTTTTCAGAGACGTAAAGTTGGAAAAGCAAAAGAGGTGGAGTAGCAGCGCTCATCAACAACAGATAGTGTTATCCAGGATGTGTTGCTATAAAATGTTGTTTCTGCAGTCCAGACATTGAACTGTTGGCAGTAAGTTTCCGTCCATATTATTTACAAAGAGAGCTCATCATTACTTGTTATTTTGGCAACTGATTACATTCCACCCATGGCTGTTGCTGACAATGCATGAAGTTATCAGTTCTGTTGTTAGTAAGATTCCTATATCTCCAAGTAGGGTTGGACAAGAAAATCAGTAACAATACATATTGTGATAAACACATGATCCATATGAATATATAATTCATCCAAAACAATATTCAATAATCCATTAGGTTGGTGACATCAACTATCTCACTCAGTCTGACTTAGCAACAACCTGTTGAGTAATTTGATGCATTAAGAGTTTAAGGTTTCGCCACTGTACCCCACAGCCACTTAAAAATAAAAAAAACCAGAAGCATGGAGAAAGAAGAAAATTAGTAGAACTAAAGAGGAAATTGCAAATATAAAAGGAAAAGCCACATTCCCAGTTTGACTGTATTTAAGATATTTAAAACAAAAAACAAATCAATTATTGCTATCGACTGATATGAAATTCTTATATTATGATACTTTTCAGCCATATCACCCCACCCTACACCACAGACCTCCTCTGGGAAAACCTGACCACAATCTAATTTGTCTATCCTCAGAAATTAAGGACAACCCTGAGCATCCTCTTCATGAAACTGTCATAGAAAAATGGTGTCTTCAGTGAGAGGCCAGTTCAAATTCACTGTAACACAGACTGCTGCCTATAGCCATCACCATCGACAAATACTCTTTGAAGAACCTTGAATTAACATGAGAAACAACATTTCATTTTACTTTGGGACCATTAAATGGATTTTGAATGTGGTGTTTGAACTATTAAAAGAAATATTTTTAGAGGGACTCTCAAGTATTCGCAAATTTCAGTTATTCTTAGGTGGCTATGGCCCTTAACCCCCGCAAATACTGGCTGTTCATTGTACACCACTTTTAAATTGTCCATACATCAACTTTTTTCTTACCCAATTAAACAAAGAAAAAGTGTAAGACAGTAAACAAATGAGACATAAGTTCTGTGGGAATAAAGGTTAGGATAAAATTAGCAGTTGACACTTAAGTTAGCTGCTAGTGAATCAGATGCTAACTTTAACCATTGCCAGTGCTAAAGGTAGCAGTCCCTTCATTAGCTTCCTGTCAGGACTAGTTGGAAATCTAAAAGAAATGTTAAGCCAAAACTAGACAATACTGCATTGTATTAAGATTCTTTAAAACCACCATTTGAGATTTACAAAGCCATTATTCTTTTTGTAAAACACAAAATGAAAATTGCTTATTCCTAAACAGATTGCTAAAATCCCTTCAAGTAGTGATGATCCCATTATTGTGAAGCATCTTATTAACAGGGATGTACTGTCACACCCTTAATATGGGCAGAACTTATGTTGCTTCAAACGTAACTTTGTTGCAGCTTTGCGTACATATTCACTCTCTTTTCGATATGATACTCATCTCGGTGTGGCAGCCAAAGATCACCCTGTGCCACAGATGCCCCTCAGTGCTTCAACAATCTAGCATGAGTCAACAATGACTAAAAGTCAAGCAGATTTAGCTGTTCTATATTCCGCCCCACACATAGAGTCTTTCAGTCAGCATCTGCAGAATTGATATTGAAATATAGGCCTGTCCTCTCAGTTTATTACTGGTAGACCAAGAGATTTTGCATCTTCTTATTGAGTTCACTTGTGTTTTTTAGAACGAGTTTGAAAACCTAAAAAATAGTGATATTAAAGAGATGACTCAAAGTGTGTTTGGAACTTATTCACTTATTTGCATTTGTTTTTTTGTTGTTGTTGGGTTTTTTTTTTTGGGGGGGGGGGTATGTTCGAATAGATTCTTGACTACAGAAATGCGTGAACTGGAGCGAAACCCAACCCAGAGCTGTTAATTCAAGCCTTAATGAGCAGCTACCTGGACAGCTGGCACCGAAGCCTACGTGATGGAGGGAAGGGGAGGTGGATGAAGGGATATATGGATGGAGGAGAGCGAGAATGAGGTAGATAGCGCGTCATTGCCATAACTCGATTCAGATCAGCAGCGGCCACACTCTTCTTGCCTCGGTTTTGAAACTGCGACATCACTGTGTATTCTCCTAAACCTGACACGCAGCTTGTATAGTCCCCTTATATAGCATCCGTCGCGTTCAAGACGGTGGAAATCGGGCAAGCATAATGTAATCAAATTACATAAGCGACAGAAGGCACATAACGAACTGTGTAATTCAGTCTGGGCGAATCAGAACTACACCAGACCCCTCTTGTACCTCTTTATTCAATGCTTACTGTTGTTTTCGAAGGGAACTATCAATGAAAACTTTGTTAGCAGCCAGTCGACATGCACTTGTGCAAGCGTCCTCTATAAGAGGCTCGCTGCACAAACGACCCCCTCCCGTAAAGAAAAACATCGACTGGATGGAGGGAAAACTACCTATTGTTTGCATATTGCATGTACCAAACACCTTAAAAAGTAGTTAATGGACATCTATGGAAGACCAGCAAGAGACTACCGTGTTAGAGTGTTTGACTTTGCAGGAAGGGATGAGAGTAAGAGCGGGAGAAAGTGAAGTTGTGTTGGCTTGTTTTACCTCAGCAGAGCCGTGTCGCCTTGTCTGCTCACTACATTCTCCACCGAAGAATAGTCCACAGTTTGTCCGGCTGGCAAACAGGACGGCAGAAAGCAGCACAAGCTGAAAATGATCGCAGTAAGCCACTGACCAGAGACACAAGCATCCTGCACCGCAATCATTATGTCCATCACAGCTGTTTTGTGGTCGCTTTTTTTTTTCCTCTCCCAAGTTGTTGCCCAAAAAAAGCTTCTTCTTTTTTTCTTTTTTTAAAGAAAGAGAAAAGCGACAGACGGCTTTAACTCCAGACTTTTCCGCCTCGGAACCCCGTGAAGAAACGCTCCGTGGTTTATAGTTTCCCAGGTTTGTTTAGCTGGATGTACAGCTCGCTGTGTGGGGAAGCGTTCTCTCCAGTGGCTTGCACACCATCTAGTGAGGAAATGCGATGTAAAATGGGAGCAGACCTAGAAGCAGACAACCCCCAGGCTCTGATCCTGTTGCCATGCGGCCGTTTCCCGGGCAACCCGTTCCCAGTGGCAAGTGATGGAGCAGTAAAACCGGTAGGTATTGATACAACCCAGGAGCAATTAAAGATATCGACTTGTGAACCACCCTCTATTTATCCCTCCGTAAGGAAATGAAGAGTCCGGGCATTTGTAGAAATGGAGTCCAGTGACGTAAAGGTACTTATCCCAAAGGAAAACTCTGGACATTTTTTTCATGGGTGAGAAATCTGGAAAGTCCCTTTTACCAAGGGGGCTGTGGTCAAAGTAGCCAGTGAAATGTGCACCTGCAGCAGGGCCGGCCTTAGGGACAAGCAAACTTTGCTAATGTTTTGCGAGTGTATGGAAGCCATTGGGTCTCCATGAGAAGTGTTAACATTTTAAGTGAGCTATCAGTGCATGTTGACATTATTAAACTGAAACAAATATGCAAAAAAATATGGTAAAAGTTAGTTGTTTTTTTTATCATAAGTGCTATACTCCTATACTTGTATAGCACTTTCTCAAGTCCAGGTGACTCCAAAGCACTTTACACTACAATCAGTTAGTTTTCTCAATTTCAGTTAAATATTCAGTTCAAAACGTAAAACTCTTTGTGTCATATAATGAAAAAAAATCTAATTAAATATACAGTACACAAAATTCACCAGAGTTCAAACATTTATTTCTGTGTAATTTTAATCCTCCAACCCAATAGATTATGCAAACCCAAATTCGTGTTCATGTATTACTTAAAGCCAAAACAAAAAACACACGCGCACATCCTTATTGCTTTATCTCTGTTATCTTATTTTTTTCCTTCCACAAAACTTCCATATAATATGCTTACATATAGTACTATGGAAAAAGACAGCTTCTATAACAATGTTTTTCTGTACTAAAAAATATTTTTCTATTGGTCTCTTGTAATTTTCCAGTTTGCAACTTAACTGAATTTTGGATAATTATTAATTACGAGCAACACCTCTGAAAATTAGCATAAATAAAATGTGTGAAATATATCAATATATTCCATCATATTAATCTATGATGTCATATATAGGCTTTTCTTTTTTAATTAGAAGTAGACCCCAAATAAAATTATGCTGAGGCCATTTACATTTATTTATATGCCAAGGATATAAATAATATCCTTGGCAGGAGAAGTTGGTCCGAGTTTATCTATCAACTCAGACCAACTTCTCTATCCTGCCAAGGATAAATACTATCCTTGGCAGGAAAAAAGTTTCCTAATGGTGGCTACCTCATTCTAAAAAGGTCCACGACACCACTAGCATTTAAAAGTACTTACTCACTATGTCAATTATCTATCTCATTACTTGTATTGATGATGTATTTTATCAATACATCATCAAATGATATTTTTTAGATCTTACTCTTACTCTGCAGTGGGTGTTGTCAGTGTTTCTGAGCTACATTCTTGATTCTGCACTCTATTTGTTCTTATGAAATGAAATGACATTACACTTATATAGTGCTTTTCGTGACCCGCAGCACCACTTCACAATGAAATCAGTCATTTCCATTCATCCACTCATTCACACACTGATAATACCATGCTGCTGGTTTGTAGTGTAACAGAAGCCAGGCTGCTATGTTGCCACCACCAGTAGCAAGGTAGGTGAAGTAAATTGCCCAAGGATACAACAACAGATACCTAACCTGCTACCCACCAACTGTAGGGCAACCTCCTACCTCTGTCCAAAATATTTAAACCTTGTAAAAAATAATTGAACTATTTTAACTGGCTACATTTTCAACATGGTTGCAGGACTAAAACATTCTTTGCTGTATGAAATATGGTCTAAAACAGTATAAGTAAAATGATATTTTACTTAAACAATACTAAGTTTAAGATGGGTTTAGTAGATATTGACTATAGAGAACACAGATATGTCATCAGTTTTCCGTTTGGCGATATGGCCAAAATCTGTCTTTTAAGTTTCGCCTGTTATCGTTTTGTAAACATGCCATGACTTCCTGACCATTATAACACAGAGGAAGGAGCAGAAAGATTGTTTCTTTTTTTTTCTATACATTGCCAGAAGAGGAGATGCAGCTATCTATTGTAGTCACACAAGCACAACCTCTAGATATTATCAAGTGCACCCAGTGGAACACTGTCATACTATTGGGTGGAATGGTTGCTAAGCAGTGGTACTCGTTGATCTGTAAGAAAACAGAACAGAATTCGCAAAGGAGCAGAGAGGTTTGCGAGCGCAGATTTGATCCATGCAGAGAGCGAGGAGAAAGAGCAGAAGTTTTGAGTTTAAGAATTACAATTTTTGATAGCAGAGAGATGAAATTCTGCTTTCAAACTGAAACCTAAGGTCTGGACACATGGAATGTTTAATACACTACTTAAGGTCCATATAGTTTGTATTATGGGGATTTCAGTTGGCTTGGAAAACTCCAACATATACACATATGCACAAAGAGACAGAGGACTTAACTGCAAAGTTTGTTTTAGAGCAGCCCCCTCTTCATCATTCTGCTCTAAGCCTTTTGACTTAGCCTACATAATACTTGACAGACTGTACAGCCGTAACCATGGGAATGACATACATTCAATGAGATAGCATGTTTGCGTGGTACGGCTGACTTACACTATGACATTATGGACATAACATTTAGCATTTAGTGTGACAACAGAAGGCGTCAAATCGAGAACATTCATTCTGAACGATGTCTCAGAGACCAACTGCATTACTGAGTTTAAGAACTGTCCCACAAGGGTACTGAGGGGATGTTCTGGTATACATCCCCTGGTATATAATATCTGTTGTTAAAGCAATAGATATTAAGGCACAATTAAATCCCTTTTGTGTTTAGATCTGCACACCCATTAAGATGAATTTGCAGTTGACTGTGATTATATTTTTTCAAGTATGAGCTTCAGATCTACTGTTACATTTTTCTAATGCTGATATAATATTTTATACAATATATTTATGAAATGTTGCAGACCACAATGTCAAGATTGCAGGTTTGTTTAGTTCTGGAATAGGTTCTTTGCTTTAGTTTTCCACTGAAACCAGCCTTAGTTTTGTCTTTGGTTTAAAGCCATGAAATAAACCTTTATACCTTAAATTCCTTAAACCTTAAATTCATTCTTTGTATTTGAGTTTTGCTTCCAGCTTTACTATACGCTTCTTTTATTATAAAATTTTTTTTTTTACTACAGTGCATCAGGGACACAACTTTAATTGCATGGTTAGTTGTAAACAAGAAAGAAACATAATGGTTTCCAAAGGTAACAGTGAATGTTTCAGTGTTCTGGAAATGAGTCAAAAAAACAGCGTTCCATGACAGGCAACAATAAAAACGGGGGAATGAAAAGTTCATCTTGTTGCAAACACTGTTGTAATTTGCATAACTCAAGCTCCCTCTGCTGTTAATAGCTATGATAATTCCATCAATAGAAATACTTCAGTGTCATAGGGGCTTGGGAGCTCTATTTTATTTTATTTATTTATTTTTCTCAGTTCTGAGCCCTTCAAATTACCTGGGAAAATGTACCTTCCCATGCATAAAACCTGTAATTAAGATAACTCCATTTAGACAGCCTCTAATATTCAACTCATAATAACATCAGGAATTATGAACAAAATGAAAGCTACCGGGTCTGAATCTTTGCAGCATTAGCGGGGGGGGTTTTCAGTGATGGATACCTTGGCTATTATTTTTACTTTGAGTTTTCAAAGCCAATCAACTTCTCATGATAACAGTGTCAGTTTGACTCATGCATGAAAACAAAAAAGTGACAAAGATGTGTCACAAAACCTGAAAAGTTTTGTTTTGTTTTGTCCTTTCTCGGATACAGTATTATTACATATTAGTTATACATTTTGTTTGTTGCTGATGATATTGCTATATTAGCCAACCAAGTCATGCTTTTTTTTTTTTTTTTTTTTAAGTACAATACTTGCTTTCTTCCCCCCATCTTTCCATGAGATATAAAAGGTTTGCTTTAGATTAATCAATTTATTCAGCCAGAGTAATGCAGGATATTGAAGCATATTGTATCCTGTTATGTACATCGCCAGTTTTCTCAGTTAGTGATTATGTAGACTGTTATGATAATGGCTGACTTCCAGCAGGGAAATGTGTCAATCGATCGGGCAGAATGCTAAAATACAAAACAGTTGTATTTAAAGCTTCCCTACTGCTGAAGTTAACAAAAGCCACTAAATAAATAATGACTCAAATAATAATTAAAGTTATGTTCAAATTATGCTATCATCAGAATCATCGTACAGATATGATGGCATGTTTTATTATTTTAAATTCTTTAAAAAAAAGGGGGGGAAATTACAAGCAAGCAAACAACAAAAAAAAAGCAAGTACGTGTCTCATATAAATTTTTTAACAAAGCTTGTAAAAGTCTGTACTTTGATTTCCCTTCTGGGAGAAGAAGCTGGCAATATTTTTCCCCCAAGAAGTGAAACAAAAGGAATTGAAAAGATGCCACAACAGCTTGTTTGTGACAACATATAGTTATAGACAGTCTTGAGCCAGTTGACCCTTAAAAGAACTCTTTCTAAATTTAGTTCAATGACATCAAAAAGCATTTAAGTTCACAATATTTTGACTGAAGCGCTTTTTTTATTCTGTATCAACTCTCCTTCTATTATGCAGTCTTATTTATTAAACCAGAATATGTGTTCTGATGAGGCTTATTTAAGTACCTTTTGAAAATTGCCAATCAATAAGTAGGTGTTAAACATTGTTTCCAATAAGGTTCAATTTCTATATGCAAATATGTTTTTATTGGTCTGATATATTATAATTGTAAATGTCATGTTTTTATTAACTGAGTGGAAAATCATCATAATTGCCAGAAATTAAAGCTTTCAAACATCACTCTTTATGCAATTAATCTAATGTGTTGTGTAATAAAACCCCTGAAATAAATAATTTCAATCATATTCTATTTTATTGAATTGGTCTGTACTGTCAGCACAGACTGACTTTTGAGGTTCGCCCTGTCAATGGATACAATAACACAAAATAAAATTAAATAATTGCCAGACACTAAAACTTTAAGCTGACTTGGGAAAAGACAGCTTAAAGAACTCACTGACTGCACTGTTTCTAGGGTCATAAAATTAAATCACGTCCAGACAACCTGTACGTATACCTATTATATATACACATTTTGTTTGGAGTATATATACAGGGAGTTCAAACACTCCCATGTTCCTCTTTAAGAAAATAGTGATTTTTTTTTTCCATTAGACAATTGTTAATCATGCAACTTAAAGTAAACATTACTTCCCTGTGATTGACTAGTGACCTAGGTGTGTCCTACCTTTCACCAAATGGCTAACACTGTGGGAAATAAGCACTGATCCCAACAGTCTATCACAAGGATACGAAGGTGTAGATTGATTGATTGATTAAATTTTTTTTTTTTCTAAATCATAAAGGCAGAAAATCTGATTTCTTGTCCCTTAAGTTCATTGTACAGACAATTCTATTATACTTGATTTAAACTGTTTGCTGAGAGATAAATGCTTTTCTCAATCTCCACCCTACTGTAAGATTTCAAATGTTTACAGATATAGCGAACAAAATATATTTGTAATGAACCATGGCATTTGATATATGTGGCCCACAAGCAGTGATTTATTTTCAGCCAATACTTTCTTTGCTTTTTCCTTTGGAGGTTAGGATTGAACACATGGCATGAAACCTACAGCGCTTATGAGTCATAACTAATTTGCACTCTCAAACAGCACCAACCATACTTTATACATAGTGGGTAGTTCAAAAAGCTCTCCCGAGTCCCTTGAGTGATTACATATAGCAGGAGTCTGATCTGTTTGCCCCAAGACTGGAAAATACTCTGAACTTTCTCCAGGGTTTGCATCATGGCCAGACATATAAAATATAGCAAAGCCAGGGACTGAAAAATGCCTTTATATGAAAACATATGTTGAGAGTGTGCATCTCTAAAAAATTATTCAAATTCCTATAGGATATTGCTGAGTTTGTTTTTAACTGTCATCCCTTAAATGTGAAACAGCTGTCTAGAACAGCCCAGTTGGCAGGATGCAGAAAAGTCCATGGTGGATTATATGTGCTTTAGGCTACATAATAATGAGACTTGGGGAACCAGCCATAAATGAAGCTGCAGAATAAATCTTAACACTCAATTGATAATATTTGGATTTTAGGCATTTATTTGCTCTCTAGTTAAACGTTTCTGACATGGGACCTGAAATAAAAAATATTCTTCTTATTACTACTACTATAATAATAACAAAAATAATTATTATTATTGTTGTAATAATATAAAAATTACATTATAATTTTTAATAATAATAACTACTTTAATATTATAATATACAATATATTATATATAATGATAATTGTATTATTATCGTTATAATAATTTGAAAATACAGTTGGGCATAATAATAATAATAATTATTATTATTATTAAAAGAGGAATACATTTTTTTAAGAAAAGGGAACCAAACTTGTGGATTATTTCCAAAAGACTGAGATGTGCCAGTCACATCTCAGTCTTTCTGAAGAGAAGCTGGGTGCAGTTCTTCTGAGCTGCCAATATACAGTATTTCACTTTTGGTAGACAGCAGTCAGAACAGAAATCAAGGACATTTTTTTTATAGTGGAAGTTAGGCTATCTGCTACTCAAAGCAAGGATCATTGGAGAGCACATTTCCACATTGAATCTTCCAGACCAAAATTTCTCTTTGTGTTTTCTATTGCATGTAAGACATTCACAATAGTGCTATTCACATTCAGTCGTCAACATTTTTTTTATGTGTCTGTTAGACCAAATACTCAGTGTTAGCTTCTAAATTTTTATTAAAGGGTCTTTTTAATTCCCAACCTCTGTACATCTTCAGACTGTGGTTTTCACCTTATATCCACAACAGGTTTCTGGTGAATTTAAAAGTTCTATGGTTATGAATGCTCTGTTTCCCATACACACATTTTCAAAATAGGACTCTTTCACACACAAAAGTCATGCTGGCCTAAGAAATGATTTTGTGTGTTTCTGTATGGTTATGGTGTGATAAGTACATAAATGAATGATGAATTACTGGAAGTAAAAAAAAAAAAGCTTGTTAAAATGAAAATAAAATTCCACTTCATTTGGTCTCCTTATTTGTTTTATTGTGTACGTTCATGTGAAAAATAGTTCATTGCATTAAATGTTTGGTTATTCATCAAGAAACATGTTCCAGTCCAACCTTACTTTTTATTTACAAAAAATTACAAAAAAGTTCCCAGTTTTTGTAATTAAACAGAGTTTACCAACAAGAATGAAAGAAAGAATGAGGTTATTTTACCCTCAAATAGTTAGTGTAACTCTTCAGTAAGACTCAACCAGTCTCCAACATCAGGCTGTTTTTCCTACTCCTTAACTATTTCCTCGTTCTACCTTGGAGATCAAAGGTCTCCTGCTTGCACATGTCCTTTGGAGGTTAAGTTTGTGCAGTTTTCTTCTGTTTGTACAAGTATACACATTCAATCAGCAGCAGCAAGAATTTGATTTAGTTTCTATGATGGAGATTTTAGGATTTTTAACAACTTTTAGCATCAGACAACCTGCTTTTGGGGTGAACTTACTAAGATTACCACACCTGGGCATTTTGTCAGCTGTTCTGAATGTCCTCTTCTCTGGCAGGCAATTTTCCATATAGTGAAAAGACTGAGTTCAAGTTCTTTTGAGATCCGTGTAAACCCTTAACCAGGCTCAAAAACTGCTACAGTCTTCTTTCTGAAGGCCTCGTTCGATTTTGCTTATATCCAAGTTCACTGTCATTTCAACAATCAGGAACACACTTGACCACAAAACTAAATTGCTGAGGTTCAAACAGGGCAAGCCTTCCTCAAAATGCTGAGAAACAATGTTCTTATCATATTCACATAATATGATATGGTGTTCATATATTTTCTGTGAGGGGGGGGACTTTATTGATTAGGTATAAGAAATACATGTTTTAAAATACATTTTATAAACTGCTATTTTCTTCAGATATTGCATGTATTTATCATTTATTTAACCAGAAAAAACCCCATTGAGATTAAAAATGTCTTTTCCAGGAGTAACCTACTGAGACAGCAGCATGAAACATACAACAAATCCAAAATACAAACCCAGACACACAAATTACAAAATCAAGAGAAATCACATAATTAGACATTAGGGCAGTTACAGGATCCAAGTGATCTGATGTCTCTGTCCTTTAATATTGAATTGAATTGCCGCAAGGTAGCAAGGGATGATAACTTTAAGTCATTCTGCAGATTATTCCTGCTGGCAGTGGCAGAAAATGAATGCCTTTTTACCCAGTCAGTTCTGACCTTTAGGACCTGCTTCAAAATGATGTCCTGAGAGTGCAGGCCATAATGACGGAAGATTCTAGACAGAAGTGCACATAAATATGTAGGAAAATGCCCAAGAATGCATTTATAGATAAAAACCAGCCAGGGAGAACGTCTGCAGTCATTCAAAGACGGACATTTTGCTGTAGCATACAAGGTGCAGTGATGTATTTGTAAGACACTGCTAATCATGAAAACAACCACGTTTTTTTTTTAAATGCTGGAGAGTTCATGAATAGTAGATCTCAATTATCTATCGGGGAGAAAGGCTGAAATAATCATGTGACTTTTGACTTGGTGTGAGAAATTAAATGGCTATATTAAGTAAAAGCTTCAGCATATTGAAATCAACATGAAAGATTCACATATCTAAATACATAAAAAAACAGAGGTGTCCATATGATGTCCTCATTTTCTTTGTGACTATAGATAAAAGGAATGTACACATGCGGATGCCAAAAAGAGTGCTATTCTTATTCCTCTAGTAATTCAAAAGAATTTTCTTTGAAATTATTAATTACTTAATGATGCTTAAAAAAGCTACATTGTAGGATAATTGGCTGGCTCTCATTTATAATACCTACGTTTTGAAATTAAATATTCTGGGCTTTCAAATGTGTTGATCACAGAGAAAATTATATTTAAAAAAAAGTGTTCACAAAGAAGAAGGTTTTAATTTTTTTTACCACTTGTGTTTTCAGACAACACATTATGCTGCAGTGAAACAGGAATAAAGGTAGTTTGAAATGATTGATATTGGAGTGTGACTAAGCCAAACTCCAGGCACTTGTTGTTACTACACCGTGTTCCAAATTATTATGCAAATTGGATTTAAGTGTCATAAAGATTAGATTTTTTGATGTGCTATTACATTTATAGATGGATGGCCACCAAGTCCCAACACATCTGTGACGTCAGCAAGGAGGTGGTGAAGTCATTTTTTGGGCCGAAATCATGGTCGGCCCCTTCAGAGTCCCTGAAGGTGTGAAAATGACTCCAGCAAAGTTTATGGACTTTCTGACTGATCACTTTCTTTCATGGTTCAAAAAGAAGAGCCATACCTTCCGTAGCAAAATCATCTTCATGCATGACAATGCACCATCTCATGCTGCAAGGAATACCACTGTGTCATTGGCTGCTATGGGCATAAAAGGGGAGAAACTCATGGTGTGG